>VDFB02281492.1:213310455-213428308 GCA_007258455.2 Sequoia sempervirens | reverse complement strand
TGGAGGCAGTTCCCTTAACCATAATCACTGGAAAGAAAATATCATCTTTCATTCTTAATTATCTCATTTGTAGATATGGGATACCCCAGTCAATCATCATAGATAATGGCAGGCCTTTCAAGAACCAAGACGTCCAAGAGCTATGTGAAAAGTTCCACATCCAACATTGCTTTTCAACCCCATATTACCCTCAAGGTAATGGACAGGCAGAAGCTTCAAATAAAACAATCCTCAAAATTCTCAAGACGACTGTAAATGAAGTGGGACGTGATTGGCATGTTCAGCTAAACCCTGCTCTTTGGGCTTACAGGACAAGCATCAGAACACCAACAGGAGCTACACCATATGCTCTTGTCTATGGATCAGAAGCAATTTTGCCTATTGAGGTAGAAATCCCATCCCTTCGAGTTTCACTAAAGGGACTCATTTCAGATGAAGATTATAGTGTCTCTAGACTTCAGGAACTAGAGCTACTTGATGAACGTCGACAACAAGCTGTTAATCATTTAACAGCCTATCAACAAAGGATGTCTAGAAACTATAATCATAGGGTTAAACCTAGAGTCTTCCAGATTGGAGACTTGGTCCTACGGGAAAACCCTAGAAATCAAGCAGATAGAGAAAAGAAGGGAAAGTTTGAACCTAATTAGATAGGACCTTATGTTATCATATCAGTCTATGGATTAGGAGCATATCGACTGTCTACACCAGAGGGAGACATGTTGGAGGAGCCCATGAACAACATTCATCTCCAGCGATTCTACACTTGAGGATATCTAGTGCACGGTCAATAAAGTTGTCTTGATGAAAACCTGGCAAACAGGCGTCATGATGACAGAAAAAGAGAGAAATAAACCAAAAAAAATAGAAAAATATTGAAAATAAATTTAAAAAAAAAAAAGAAAAGAAAGAGGACACAATAAAAAACAAGTGATGAAAACCTGGCAAACAGGCGTTACTTGTGATTTTCACCAGAGCTCCTCTATCTATTAGGTGCAGTGTTGTTACGATTGTTTCCTTTCATATCATTTCCTTCTATCATTTGAGATCATCACTATCCATATCATAGCATGGATACCATGTTTTACCTTAGCTTGGGGGCAACATTCTAATGTTATCTGGTACAAGTAGGCTTTCAGCTTGCATGGAAGGGCAGTTAAACATAACAACATCAAGTGGCAACCCATCAAAATCCAAAAACATCATAAAACCCATCAAAATCCAAAAACATCAGAAAACCCATCAAAATCCAAAACATCAAAAAATCCAAAATCCAAAAACATCAGAATATCCAAAATCCAAAAACATCAGAAAATCAAAAACACAAAAATAGAGTCTGCATCAGTCAAAAAGTGGAGTCTGCGTCAGTCGAACTACGTGGTCTCTGCGTATATAACGTAGGCAAGACTAATCTTTGATCAGTCCCCGAGACCCCTAGGATAGGTCTTTTAGGTCGCATCACTTGGTCAAAACATCTGGGAAAATCATGCACACATCAGCACACACATCTCGACACTGATGATCTAATCTGAATAATGATTTGAAAATACATTAAGTATAATTTGAATTGTTGTACTTTTCATTTTATCATTTGATTATCATTTCTTTAGAGCGACTCAATGATGTATTGAACTAGATAAGTAAGGAAGCAGAATGATATCTTTTCTTTGTTTGCTGTTTGTGAATTAGTCGTTATTATTTTGTGAATTGTCGCAGGAAGTGCTCTACCAAGTATCATGGATGACATTCTGATTCACTTAAGAAAATGATTAATTCTTGTCTGTTTACGCAAGAAATGCTCAGGTCATCATTGGTCTATCTCATACCATGATGCTTGTGTTCGCTTGCAATATCAAAAATCATGAAAGGAATACTCAGGTCATCATTGGTCTATCTCATATCATTGATGCTTGTATTCACTTTCAACATTTTAAAAATAATAAAGCTCAGTGATGATACAAAGCAGATTAAATGATTATTGAAGTGACACTTAGGTTTACATTAATGAAATAGACATTTGCATGGTTAACATAGATTGCATTCATAAATTCATCTGCAGAAACGGATGGCACAAGTTACAATGATTCAATCGCAAAATGATGTTATCTTTTTCTTACTAACGGCTGAGTATACTTGACACATGCATAAATTCACAATAAAAATCTCATTTCGTGACATCATATACACGTTATGTTACACCATTCCATTCATCATCACACGTTCATCATACATCATTAAATCACATTTCATCACATATCATTTACATTTCATTGCATTACATCTTCATCATACATATCATTCCATTTATATCTATACATTCATCATTACATATTCATTTATCCATACATCATTTATCATTACATATTCATCACATCATTACATTCAATCTCATTAAATATCATTCCATTCATCATTACATTTCATTTACATTTACATCTCATCATTCATTAAATATCATCTACTCATTTGTCATTACATTTTAAATCACATTTTATCTTAAATCATTCTATTCACATCTCATTATTCATCATACACTTAACACATATCACATATTCATTTATCACATTTCATTTACATACATCATTACATTTTATCATTAGTCATCCATTTATCACAAAATCACATTTCCATACATCATCAATCACATTTTATAATCATACATTACATCTCATAAGAAAATAAATACATCATCAATATCATTTCATCCATCACATCAATACATCATAAAATCCATACATCCGTCACATCATAAAATCCATACATCCATCACATCATAAAATCCATACATCCATCACATCAATCAATCCATAATTCCATCACATCAATACATCATAAATCCATACATCCATCACATCAATATCATAAAATCAATGCATCCATCATAAAATCAATGCATCCATCACATCATAAAATCCATACATCCATCACATCAATCAATCCATATATCCATCACATCAATACATCATAAATCCATACATCCATCACATCAATATCATAAAATCAATACATCCATCATAAAATCAATGCATCCATCACATAAATCATGTAAAATCATATCAGAGATCAATCGAACCGCTGCACATATATATCTCATCAACTATCAAAGTATACAATGAAGTTTGAAAAGAATAAAACTAACATCATGTCAAAAATGGCTGTATAAATCTCAATGGCTACACATAGAATCTCAAGTAGTACTCCCACCAGAAGGAGCAGGTCTCGCACCAGTATCTGTACCACCACCAGACGTCCCAAGATCTCTCGGATCTCTCAGAAGAGGCTGTGTCACACCTCTGCTCACTGTCCTAGACCGACTCCTCCCTGAGCGTGACTGGGCATAGCTGACTCTCTGCTCTGGGGGACACAGCTCATGATAACGGCCCCGGTAGAACTCTATCTCCGCACCTGCCCGCATAGCCTCTCGCATATAGTCGGCCACAGAAGTACCATCTGCCACTCTCTGTAACCTCTCTGCAGTCACCTATGCTGTCTCAGCTGTCTGTCTCATAGTATCCCGCTCTGCAGTCAAGGCCGAGATCTGTGCCTGGGCTGTGGACAACTGTGCTCGTAAACCTGTCACCTGAGCCTGTGTGGTCGTTGCTGCCTGTAATGCCCCATCTCTCTCACTAATCAAAGATGTGATTTGAGTCTGAGCAGTGGCTAACTGTGCCTGTGTCTAAGCCTGAGTCTGAGCTAATAAACCCTGTAACTGAGCTAGCTGACCCTGCAATGTCTGCACCTGCACCTGTAAGGCTGCCACCTCTGAGGGATCTGCCAATGAGGATGTCACAGCCTGCCTCTTACGAGGCACACTGGAGGAGGGCTCGGATGAACCTGCTACGCTCGGTCCCCTCCCATCTCCGCCATCATCGCCACTGCTATCCTCACTGCTATCAGAACTGTCATCACTGTCAGTCTCTGAGCTGCTCTCCACATCGACATCAACATCCTCCTCTCTCCCCCGTCGCTGACCGACCTGAATCCCCCCTGCTGGTGTTGCTGCTGGTGCTACTACCGGTATAGGTGCTGGCTCATTTGGAATGGTAATCCGTGGAGGTGGGTGCAGAGCCAGATACTCTCCATACTCAGGTGTAATAGGTGCCTCAACAATGTCTCGCCAAACATCCCACGTTGATGGCTGCAAGGCACGGTAAGCCTTGACAAGTGCCCCGTAAGGCAAGCAAGGACCCCAATCAGGTGCATCAATCCGTCGCTGTCCATAATGTGCTACACCCAATGACATACACTGCACAATACTGTACTGTCTATACACCCGACGAAATAGGAAACGCTCCAAAACCCTGGGGCTCTTCCCGATCAAATACATAGAATCGGATAAAAACCCCAACTCAATATCATCATCGTCCTAGACATCACAGTCTAGGTACGGACGCCAGGTCACTGCCTCAATATCGTCAACGATCCGTCTCCAATACTCAAGCTTCCCCATCATATGCTGGGTAGGCCTGCCTCTATATCGAAATACATATGGCCTCGTCGCTGGTCTGGCCAACACTGGTACAGGACGCGTAACAGCAATATGCTCCCATGCCCATACCTGGAGAAGGGTAGCCCCTGCAGATAAACTACTGCCGCCAAGATAAACAATCCAATGCAAATCATGGTACAACTGGGCAAGCATGCACATGCCCCAAACATATCTAGTCCTATGAACGACTAGACCCTCTAGCACATGACCCCATCCAAGTGATAGACCCTTTGACCTCTTATCAGGACAAAGGAATCCACCAACAAAACCTGCCAAAACTGAAGGAAGAGGAGCATATGTCTCATATATGTCTATCCATGGGATCCACTCTCCTGCAATGTGGGGATCCTGAAAGACCCTCTGCATGGCCTCTACCCCACCAACCTCCTCCGAGTCATGGACCACAATCTCTCCTACGAACGGTATGCGAAGGATACGCCATACATCCTCTGGCGTCACTGTCATCTCACCAGTGGGTAAATGAAAGGTGTTGTGGTCACTATGCCACCTCTCTGCCAAAGCCGTCAATAGACCCCTATTAAGTCTAATATGGGGCATGTCCAACAATGTAGCTAAACCGCAAGAAACAATATGTTGTCTCTCGTCAGGAGACAGTCGCGAAATCATATCAAACGGCCATGGGAACTGCTCCCGCACCTGGATCACATCCAACTGCTCCTGTACTCATGCAAAACTAAACATTTTTATCAGAATATCAAAAGATCATCAACAAATCAAAACATTGTGCTTTTTTCTATCAATCTATCAGATTATCAAGAAACCCTCATCTATCAATTGGGTTCAATCATTCAGAATGCATAATTATTCCTCGCCTATCATGAGGGTAATTGTTATCAATCAAATAGGTCTCGCTCATCATGAGATCGTTTCCCATATATTTTAGTCAAGATCAACACTAAAATAGATGGAATAAAAAAAAAAAACAAAATCTACAAAAATCAAAACGCACAATGTTTAAATCAATTTTACCCAAAACGCTACAAAATCAACCTAAAGCGCTAAAAAGTCTGGCGCGCTACAAAACTACCCTTGTGCGCTACGGAACAAACCCGGCGTGCTAAAATTCTTGGCGCGCTACCAAATTTCACGGACGCACTATCAAACTAACCCAGCGCGCTAAAACTTCTAGCGCGCTGCAAAATCTACATGACGCGCTACGCTATTGACTGGACGTGCTAAATCTATGACGCGCTACAACAGCGCACGGACGCGCTACACCGCGTTCCGTGCGCGCTAAAACTAAAAATCACGTGCAAATACATCAAAAATCAATGGCGCAAATTACGAGAAAAGTTTGAGGTACATACCGAAGGACCATAATCGGCTGGATGCTGGTGACGGCGCACATGCTCGAGTCGGTGGGTGTGGTATGGGATCGGCATCCTAGCTCTGAATGCTCTGAAGGGTCTCTATCTCAAAGTTTGTAAAAGTCAATGCACAAATGACTTTTGAAAATGACCTTTGGAGCATTTATAGGCTATTTTTGGGGAAATTTTGTGCGATTTATTTATTTCTCATTCTGAGAAATTAATTCTTCTCAATTACTGGGGCATTTACAATCTCGTCGGGAGATAAATTGTTTCTTCATCAATTCATCATCAAACCATCATAAAAATTCAAAATTTTTGAAAATTCATAAAAAAAATCCAAAATTCACCAATTTATTTCCCGAGGGGGCATATATCACTATCTTTTCGAAATTTATCATCTGGGGCAGGTCTGGGGCATGTTTAATCGTCAATACTGGCGGCCGAGGCAAAAACATTCTTTGAAACACTGTGTAAACACATCACTTCAAAGAGGGGCAAAATGTAGATACCTAAAAATGGTCTGGAGAATCCAATTAACCGAATACGCCTTATTTGATTAATTAATCTTAAAATTCCTCTACTTAATAAATAAATAAGAATATTTATTTATATTAAGTTCATTTATCAAATTCTCCTATTTTTCTTTCCTAATTAAATAAACAAAATTAAAAACTTTGTTTTATTTAATTATTATCACATTAATTCTCTCTTAATTAAATAAACAAAATTAAAAACTTTGTTTTATTTAATTATTATCATTATCTCTTTTTATCTTAAAATTAAATACACAATTTAAATAATTCGTGTTATTTAATTTCACATTTCCTCTTAATTAAATAAAGATTGTCAAAAATCTTTTATTTAATTATCACTCTCCTTTAATTTAATAAAACCAAACCCTATAGTTTGATTTATTAAATTATTTATTCCTCATTTTTGCTAAATTTAAATAAATTAAAATTATTTAAATTTATTGCATAAAGTTTGCACTATTCCCTCACCAATAAATATTTATTTCCCACCAATGAAATTAATGGCACTGCCATTAACGGGAAAGCTTCAGGGAAAATTTGCAGGAAGTTCTCTCAACAACCTTCCACCCACCTTCCCTCTTATCTTGCCTGGTGTTTTCATGGGGAGAAACCATTCTCCATGATCAGCTCCTTCTTCTCATCCCATGCCTTTGGATTCTCCAGAGGAAATCACAGCCCCTCATCCCGGTTTCCTGTGCAATTGTGCTGCCGTGAAAGCTATAAATATAGCTCTTGGGCTACAAGAAAAGGATCCCAACGAATGCAATCTTACTCTGCAGGTTTCTAGAGCACTCAAGCATCCAAACCATCCAGCATTGAAGCAACCATCCAGCATCCACCAAGCATCATCCTTTTGCAGTCATGGCTGCCATTAGCATAGAATTGCATACTTAAATCATATTAGAATCATCTTAGTTTAATTTCTCATTCTCTAAGTGTCACTAAATAGTTTAATTAGCTTAAGAATCTGAGAGCTAAATAAATTAGTTCAGTCTTTAGAGTTAGAGAGCAATAGGATAAATTTCTGTAGATTTTGTAGTTTAATTTAGTTTAAATTTCTTAATCTTAGATGCAATATCTTATTTAGAAGCGTAGAGGCATTGTTTACTTAGTTTTCCCCTTTTACACGCTTACAATGCCCACTTCTCCTTTTAATGAATATTTTATTTTGCAAGGGTTGATTTATTGCTACCGTAGATCTATTTCCTAAAGATATCAATGGTGCCTGCCATCTCGTGATCCTGAATTAAAGGATCATGAAATCACAGGTGGTCGCCACGTGTCTGTTGATGGTGTTTTCTGCACAGCAACAACTCAGACAGAAAATAATATTCTATCTCTCTTGAAAGATAATCTCCAACAATAAATTGTCAAAAATCACCCCAAGGTCTCTCGGATGTCAGGTCGTGACAATGCATAAACAACTTAGATAATATGTGAAAATGCTAGTAATCACAATCAAACCTTACTACAAGCAACTGTATCTTCCCAATTTATCAAATCTTGCAATATGATGATCTTAAATCCTAAGTCTAACCAAATGATAAAGAAACAGCAAAAGATAAGGGTGCAAAGATACAATGAAATCTAAACTATAAACTATTTCTAGGATGAACAATGCAAGTGATAAATTCCTAGAATGGACCAATCTCAAATAAGTAATTCCTGCTTAACCCACGATGCGATATCACAAGAAAGGTGCAATCTTCTAAGGCATATAGATTTTCAAATCATAGACATTCATCTACAATCAAACTAAGCACAAATAAATGTATGGTCCAGGTTGACTTCACCAGTCTACTACAATCAGATAGTTACTAGGAGTATAGACCAGAGATTGCTACAAACATTCCAAGCACAAAACCATGAACATTATTCATCAAACTAATCTAATTCCAGATCTAACATCAAATCTTATATCCTTAAGCAATTTAAAAGATGGAATAATAGGAACCATGCAAGATAAACTAACACAAAGGAATTCACCAGAGAAACCACAATGCCTTCAATCATATTAGATCACCAAAATGTAGCAACAGTTCCACTGTTTTGTGTTACAACCTTTGCTTCAAAGAACTAATTACTATCTCTACTATAAAATGCTCTAACTCTTTTTAATCTAGCTTGTATCTTTTATCTTTCTAGCTCACACCTTACAATGAGGCAAGAATGCCCTTTATAGAGAATCCTCAAAACATGTCGGCCCAGCCAAACATTTACAAAATAAAGTAGCCAAAACAAGTTGGCCTCAAGAATTTCAAAATAATGCACACATTAAATGCCAATACATCATCAAGGTCGGCCCAAACACATTCCTCAATGCAGCCTGGATCAACACATGCCCTATAATAATAGGGAAGCACAAATCTCAAAATTGGAATTAACTACCGCCTCCCTTATCCTTGTTCTGATCCAACAATTCATGAACCTTCAAAAATACCCTATCCAACTCAGCAACAGGTGGAAAAGGTAGGACTTTGAGATGACATTCAATTGAGCCAATTTCTTCCTTTGACTGCTTAACAATTTTATCCCACTCACCCTTATTTTCCCGGTACTTGTCCATCACAGCCAAGTAAGTTGCCGCATCATCTAGTTGATGCCCTGTTACAACATTTTCAGAATTAGGGGCATAGACATCATGCCACCATTCCCTCAATTGTTCTAAGCTCAGGTACTTAGGAGCAATCTTCCTCCTGCCAGTCATTATTTCAAAGAATGCAATACATCCATCATAAACACCAGTCAGATCACCATCCATCTATTTCTTTCACTTATGGATCTTCCTAATGACTTTCTGTCGAAGTTGCAAATCCTCAAACCATTCCCAAGGCTCATTAACTCTAGATGAGGAAAGGGTTCCATCTACAACCAACTGTTCCTTACCATACTCCATGATCACTTTAGCTTTCTGCAATAAAAGGTCAATATCTTGCTTATCCTGAGATAAGACATGCTCTAATAAATCTTTAGCTCTTACTACATCCTTTCCAATCAAAAGGATTTCCTTTATTGCATCATCTCCTTTCACTTGTACATCTTTTAACCAATCTATTGTAGTCTGAGTAGAAGCTTTCATCCTTTCAATTTTATAAATAGTCTCCTTAGGCAAGAAACCAGCAGCAGTAGAAGAGGATGGGTGAAGAGATTGCAAAGGTTTCATCAAGTCTTCTAGGAATTTCCTAAGCCTTTCATTCTCCCTTTTAAGCTCATGCTCTGACTGTGTTTCCTTCCTCAATCTCCCGATTATGATTGCATTGGACCCTTCGTACTCTTCAATATCCTGTTCCAGAGAAGTGGGTCCAAGATTGATAGTTTGTACATTGTAATCTTTTCCAGTGACCTCATCTTTTCCCTTATCAGTAGCAGGGGTGGCAATATGAATAACCCTATTACTTGCTTCATCTCTTTCTATCCTTGAAATTACCTTGGCCATATTCTTCTTTTTACCTTTGCCAATCTTGGCCAACATTTCATCCCAATCGAGGGGGGTGTCCTCAAAAATGACCTGTTGCTTTCTTGTAATCTCCTTATCCAACCAATCTAGGATAGCAGGATCCACCCAGATTTCATCTGTCTTGACCTCTTCATGTTGTTTCGCGGTCTCATTCTTTTCCTTCTCAGGGGATTGATCACCTTGATTACCTAGCTAATGCTCTTCTTCTTGTAGAGGTGATGGGGTCTTAATAGGGACATCCTCCTTCTGAGGGGATCTGTTGTCTTTGCTGCTTGCCAGTGAATCCTCATACTGTACTAGTGGAGAAGGGTGCATTTCCACATCTTCAACCTCGAGCTCAGCTGTTGCACCAAAGAGTTCTCCTTCCTTGAATGGTTCTGCCTCTCCACTAGTCTCATTTTCTTCATGGGTTGCCTACTCAGGTACACTTAATGAAGGGGGAGTAGCCTTCTATTGCTCCACAGTGGACGCCATTGGAAGAGGATCTATTTTTTGCATGGTCTCCTTGGGAGATGGAGTCCTTGATTTCCTTGAATAAACCCTGGTTTTCTCTCCTGAACTTTCCACATCAACCACTGGAGGGTTTGCCTCATCCTTGGAAGTTTCTTGATTTTTCTTCTTCAAAGCCCTAGTTGTCTTTGTCCTTTTCGACTCTGGAGGAATATCTTCTTTCTCTGCTTGCTCAAGTTCCTCCTCTTCTATAGAATTACCTATTCTCAAATTTTAGCTTCTCTTCTTTCCCTTAGGTTTCCTTTTCTATTCCGGATCACCTTCCTTAGGGCCTCTGATTTTGATCTTGAAAGGTGAGCTTACTTTAGGTTTTCCTTTGGAATCATCCTCACCGGATTCCTCTGAGGTGGAAAGAGGATTTAGGTTTCCCATTAGATTAAAGGTACAAGGTACCTTCTCACTTTCCAGTTCCCATACCTTGTGCTTCAACCATGACGTAGTAAACTTCATAATAGGAGCCATTAGCTCTTCCAGCTTAGTTATCTCATTTTCAGCCTAGTTTACCTCTCCAATAGACCTGTCCTTGACTGACCCATATGCATGATCTTGAACCAAATTCCCGTCATCCTCTAACTAGTCAGGGATCAACTTAACATTGTACAATCTGATCACATCAACCGGAAGCCTAGAGTATCTTTTCTTCCTCGCCTCAAAGTCATCTTTGATGTTTTCCCAGTAATCCTCTAGGTCATCCTTGTGGTGGTATTCTTTGGTTTCCTTCCTCCGCACTTCACCAGTAATGTCAAAATTTGTCTTCTTAGAGTGGAAAGAGAAACCATAAGTACTCAATTCATCGCCTAATGTATGAGTTGATTGCATTGAAGGACAAACCTCACTTATACCAATTTTCAGAGGGAAATCTCCACCAAACCCTATCTTATGCTTTTCCTTTTTAACTATAGCATCAAAATCATATATTTGCCTCGTAACCTCCAATAGCACAATGTGGTCAGTAGGATATCTAGGCAACCTGTATGGAGCAACTTGACATATGTCAATTCTGATATAGGAAAAGGTGGGAAATTGTATAAACCAAGCTCCATATTTTTTTATTAGCTCCTTAGCTCCATCAGATATTCTCACATGCTCTGCATTTTGAAGCAGCCTAGTAATATGCATTGTAAATGCATCATTTTCTCTTCTATAATTCTGATTTCCTAGGTGCAATTTGGGGTATATCTCATAGACTATATCCTGTCCAAATGTTCCCTTCGGATTCAAACCCCTATATGGGTAGAATCTAGCCAACACATATATCAGGTAAGAGGACATGGTGAACTTTGTTTCTAACACATCTCTCAGCTGTTTATCGATCATTACACTGATGAGTCCTGCCAAATGGTAATTAATTACCTGCTCAATCTTGTTGATCACATGCACCATCCAATTCTCCAATACCCTAGTACTCTTTAAACTAGATACTCTGCTCAATAGTGTGATTGCATCATATATGTTTGGTCTAAATTTGACCCTGTGTAATTGCTTGGGTAGTTTGGAAAAATGAGATTTTGGTTTCTCCAACCAAGAATTAATCATCTGCTAGGCTTTGGTGGGCTCATCCTCATAGTAAGTTCTGGCCAAGTCCATGTCCAAGGCGCACACACATGGCAAGTCTGGCATATCAAATGCTTGAGGAATAGAAACTAGATTGAAGTTTTCCAAGACTCTTCCTTCAGAGCTAACGACCCTCTACGTATCAAAGTCATATTGTCGGGCACACTCCAATATCAATTCATAACACTGAACTATAGGAGGAAATCCTGCCACATGGGCCAATCCAGACTTCATCATTCCCTTGGTCGGGGCTGATAGATCTTTTTGAGCTATTCTTACCTTGAATTCCTCATACCTCCATGCTCCTACATTGGTGTCAGAGACCTCAGACCATACTAAAGCGATCTTGCTGTCAGAAACCTAATTCTTCATATCCAGCCTCAATCTTTTTGCATCTGTAACAGAGGACCCTTCAGTATCACCCTTGGACTTTCCTGCCACAACCCTGCTTGATTCAACCTGCATTCACAAAAGAGCCTCATGAGCATCCAATTATCATTCATATTTCAATCAAAGGTTAGCCTGGAAACCACATAAAACAATTAAGATTCATCACTAATCAGCAATCTTGAAAATCCAGAAAAATGAAGTAATCTGGGAAAATGAAGTAAATTGGGAAAATCCAGTCAAGGCAGAATTTTGGAGAAATCCGACCTAGACAGATTCCTACTGCCAAGACCTCATTCATAAAATAAATCATTAATACAGACAAAAGAGTTGTGCAACTACCATGAAGTCCATTCATTAGTAACAAGAAATCATCATTTAGCATTTACTTCATTATCCCCGACATCGAAAATGAAAAAGGAATGGAACCAGGCAGGAAATCAGAGAAATCCAGATAGGTCAGATTTCCACAGATAGCTTGAGATTTTGGAATTCATCATACTCCACAGATATGGCAGAAATCAGGAAAATCCGAGTGCGCAAAATTTTTATGGACACCTCAGAAACCTGACGATCGCTAACGCGCAAACCACTGATCGAATGATCATGCAAACTTCTCTATTTGGATTCCAATGGACATAAAATCAATCCCAATAAGCAAGACCTTGATTTCACATGAATTTGAATTCCCAAAACTCTTAAATGACTAATTTTTGCAATGGAATGATGATGCCCTAAATTTAATAACCAGACCTCTGCCATGAAAGCTAGGGTAAGCTCAGAATTTCAAATACTATCCCTCGAAATGATCAAGCTAAAGCACCGAGATCTCACAAGGTATAAACAGGGTCGAGCTAAACTTGAGACATGAAAATTGTGACAACTCCATCGATCCTAGCAAATTTAGGTGAACCTATCAAAACCCTAACCTCACAATATATAGCAAACTACGCACCAATAAAGCAAGGTCCTACTAGAAACACCTAGTGACAGGGATACACCTGACATTCAATCGATAAAAAAGGAGATGCCCAGTGTGGGTGATAAAACCTATGAAAAGGCAGGTCAAACCCTAGTTCAATAAATACATGATCATGGAACAAGCAAGGGATGACTTAAAAGGACTGCCAATCAACTCGAAAGATTCAATCAAAGTGCAAACAAAAAGGAGAAGTCGGCAGTGACTTACCATGGATCAATTCTGAATGAAGCTCGAACTTGAGGAAGTCACCGTGAAACAATGTCCAACAAGAAATTCAACACTAGCGCTCAAGCAATCCACACACAAACAACTTGAATCTAACAATCAAAGCTCAAGAAGAACGAACTCAGGTGCCAGAGCAAATAGTAGATGAAATAATGAAATAAAAAGAATGCCAAAAGGCCTTAAATCCACTTGCACTCATGTGAGAGAAGACGTACTTCGAGCATTAATGAGCGACAAGACATATCGAGGAAATCTGGAAACCTGAGCCCAGAACAGAATTCCAGAAAAAACCAAGCCAGATGGACAATGCGAGTGAGCGAGAATTCTGCGGATAATGCACCATTCAGGATTTTAACGAAGTTCAGGAAAATCTACCCAAGGCGAAAAATCTCGGATTCAAGCAAAAACCCAAACTTCAGAAAATTCGGCCATAACTAGACAATGGACCAGGAACCAAGAAATATGACTGAGCTAGAAAATCCCGGACCCAGGTCAAAACTTGGACTTCCCTTAAAAACCAAGTTTAACCAATTCAATCCTCAGGACAAGACCAAAGTCAGCAAGACTAACATCCCAAGACCTTGAAAAGACAAATCCAATAAAACCGAAGGTCAAAAGGATATCATGAAAAGAGGGTCCCAACTCTAAGTAGGGCATGTGTAAAAAACTGCACAACAGTGTCCTATCTAGGGGATCAAATTTGAGCTATTGTTGACCAACTACCATTTGATCTGAGTCATTCCCTACCATCCCGCGATGGTGCTTGGGTCGATTGTGAAATCACGGGCAAGTGCCACGTGTCTCATCCGATGAAGCCTAAAGAGTAAAGGAAACACTCGTTGGCTTTAAATGTATTAAGGGGCAGATTACTAAAGTGTTCTCAAGATGCACATGTTCTAAATTGATAGATATGTTATAATCTCATTGGAAAACTTGCTCGAAGCTTAATAACATGGCTGGCGACTATGTTAAAGGAATGAGATCAACGATGCTCGCTATCCCGCAATCAGGGATTATTGGGATTGCGATATCATGGGCAGGTGCCACATGCTCTTCCTAAAGGATGAAATGTGTGTGACCATTGATGAGCTGTCTCTTCAAGATTGACAATGCCTACCATCATGTGATTAGGAATTTTGGGATCATAATGTCACGGGTGCCTGCCACGTGTCTCATCCAATAAAGCCTAAGGAGTGAAGAAAGCGTTCACCGATTTTAAATGTATTACGGGGCAGATTACCAATGCTCTTGTAAGATGAATGTGTTTTATTTCAATGTAGATGTTATGATTTTAAGGGAAAAACTGCTCGATAGTTAAAGGAAAGGATGGCGACCATTTTTGAAGGAGCAGGATTTATGGTAAAATGATTGACGATGCCCACCATCCCGCGATGATAAATAAAAGGATTGCGATATAGCGGGCAACCACCACGTGGAATTCCTTTGCCTCGTATGACATAGTGGGCCCCTTTATTGCCATGTTGGCAATTATGTCAGCCTGTTTTGAAGATGGTCGTCAATGATTTGATCAAACTGAAGGATCAACGACTCAAATTTAAATATGTATAAAATTATGGTTGGACTCATTCGTACAGCCCACGAGTGAGCTTTAATGGTGGATGAGACATCCACTGGCATAATTTGATCGACATAAAATCAATTTACTTGTCTCATTTGTATCACAAAGCATCCAAGTATTTCGTGAAAACAGTTTCATAGCCAAAGGTGAAATTGCAAGCAACTGCTGCCAGAAATTGGAGTTTGTGCGAAAAAAGCCGTAAGTTAATTTTCTCTATTTCTCAGTCATTTTGCACCTAAATTTGGGAAAGGGGGGATCTACTATGCTTGTAACTGAGTTCATTAAAATCTTTTGTTAGGTCTATTGTTTAATCATAAATTGTGAGGAATTGTGGTATTTTTACTCTGTAATTTCCTATCTTTGCTTAGTCATAGCCACTTGAAGTGTAACATTGTAGTGAGGCCCTAGTTTGTCTAAAATGATGCCAACTAAGTAGCACTCTAGCCACATTGAGTATTTAAAAATAAACTTGTACGATGATTTCCTAGATCAATTTCCATTATCAACAAATGAGAGAAGGAAAGGTTAGGTATTGATGCGAGGGAAAATCCTAGGGGAGGGGTTGGTGTGTAATAATTTCAACATTGTTGATGCTAGGGTTCTACTCACAGGCTTAGAAATGTTTAAATTATGGTATGGACAGAGGAATTTGCCTCATCCTTTTTTAAATGGATGGATGTATGACATGGGAAAGTTGGTTGTTCCAAATGTGTTCCCTGATGTGGACTTACTTAGAGCAATGGCCAAAAGATATGACCCTATCACACAGGTAATCAGAGATAATGATGGAGGGGTTCTATTAGAAATTAATAGAGATGTTATCCAACAGAATTTTGATTTGAGTGATCCAAGTGATGACTTGGTTCCTATTAATCTTGAAGAAATGAAGCAGGAGTATACAAAATTCCAATCACTTTTTAGGGTTAAACTGCTTCCACCTCATCTGGTTAAGGTAGAGGGTTTGCAATTTCACATCAGCCCTAGTGACCAGGAACCCTTCAGATTGAATTGTTTTAGAAAGCCTTTCCTGGCTACTTTCTATTCACTATTTCAGATTTTGGGTTTCAGCCCTGGTGCAGTAATTTTGATTGCATACATATTCATGGGGGTGCAAATACGACACCCTAACTTCTCAGTAACATATGACTTTGCTTCTTTTTTGGTGGAGAGGATAGATGAAGGACTGTCGAAGCTGCACAATGGTGATACTAGTAATCAATTCTTTTGGTATTCCATGTTGATGCATATGTTCTTGTTTAGGAATGCTGATTTCTTTGCTGAGAAGATGAACTTAAGACAATCAATTAATGGAGAAATATTGTCAGTACAGATATGGCCTACATATTTTTCCTGTAATAAGGAAAGCACCTATTATGTATAATTTGATAATTGTTTTGCTGCAAGATTGAGGGCTAGATTGATGGAAAATGTACCTAAGATCCCTCAGGAAGTGCATGATTTCCTTAGGTCGAAGGAGAGGAAACCAGAATTAAGGGTTTTACATAGCTGGGGTGACATTATCGCATATCCAGTTAACACTATCCTTAGAATTATGGATTTCAAAGAACCCCTCACATACTGCCATACAATGTGCCACCAAGACATAAAGGGGAAGGAAACATTATTCCCTAATTATACAGTAGTGTGTAACTTTACATTTTCAAAGGGAGGCTGGACACATTTTGACAAATTCTTTTTTGATTACCATTTGAGATTTGGTGCAAGGTGACAACATGATCCTAAAGGTTTCTTTGCTCTTTTCAAACAAAGAATAAAAGGTGGCAAATTTGTACATGAGTTCAATTTCCTTGAGGACCTGATCAAGAATGAATTTGTTTTAAATAGATAGGAATTGAACAAGGAAAAGTGGATAGCTTATAGTAAGCTACTGGATATTTTGCATGACATGGATCTGACGTATGATCCATTGATCGAATTCATGACATACCACAAGAGAATTAATTTTTTAATGAAGAATTTCAAGGAGATAATGCACACCTTGACAACCAAAAAGATAAAATTAAGGCTAAGTATGGATATGCAAGGACAAAGTGATATGCCAATTGAAACAAGGTCACTATGTCAGCCTATAGAAAGGCGAGTCATCTATAGGAGGAAAAGGGATACTAGCAGTGATGAGAAAGAAGTAGATAGAAAAGGAAAGAAAATAATGAAGGCACCTTCACGACCAGGCCCAAAATTCAAAGTACATGGGACTGTCAAAATCATTGAATTAAAATCTTCACCAGAGCATAGTCCCCCATCACCACCACCTGAGCCAAGCCCTAAGAGGCAAAGAACTGATCACCTACCTGAGGATCTCACAGATGAAATTATTGTTATTGATCAAGACATGTAGGTTGGTATGTCATCCCCTCCTAGGTCAGCTGAATTGGTTCTATCCAATTTGGATATGAAGGGTAAGAGTGTGCAGGATGCAAGAATGGAGGCTTGCAAGGAGTTCGTAGATGACAATGCATTTGTAAAGACTCATGTATTCTTGCAATTGGCATGGAGGATGAAATTTGACGAATATCAAAATAAATGCAAGGAGAGAAGAGAACTAAGGCCTGATAGGTTAGATCAGGAGAATGATGAAGAAGTGAAAGTTGAACTAATGGAAGAGTTCAAAAATATCACTCCTAAAGAATGAAGACAACTAGTGAATCAAGCTGGTGTTTTGATTTTTCTTGAATGGGACATCGTAGATGCAATGGCTTTCAATGCCATTATGAAGTTCAAGAATCCTTTTCAGGATTCTAAAGAAGTTAAGGCAACATTACAAAACTCTGCCTTTAGTGAAGAATATGAGACCTTGGCAATTTGGGCATTGGCTCCACAAGGAAGAAAGCCAGACATTGTTGATATTAATCCAAATTTCAAAGGAGGATTAATAAGAAAGAGGGCTTCAGAGACTAAAAAAATTGAAGCCACTAGTTTAACTGTGAATGTGGCCAAGTTGGCCCAAAAGACTGCAGAAAGGGAGGAGGCTGAAAGAAATAGCCTAATGGAGAAGTATAACATTTTAAATGAAGAATATAGTAAAATGCAATAGTGGAATGTTGAGCTACAAACTGAAGTAGAAAGGTTCAAGTATAGACATACTAGGGAAACATCCAATGCTCCAAGAACCAGCACATCACCTCCCATAGTAGGGTCAATTCCTCCTACTTCTCCAAATGTTTCTACACTAGGGTCTCCCATTCAAAATCCTGCTCTTACCCCTCCTCTAGAACAAGTTGATGAACAAACAGAGTGCTATGTTGATACAACAAAGAGGCAACTCATGTAGGAAATTGATCAATTACAGACATCACTAAGGGTAAAAGAGGAGGGTTTTCTTTCAAAAGAAAAAGAAATTGTTACTCTTGTTTTGGAGCATTTAAATGAAAAGGTGGATAATAAATTGCCCTCTATACATTCTTTGTATTCTTTTCTATTTGAAGCAATAAATATTATTGATAGGGATCAGAGGATAGTGATTCGAATAATTCAAAATTGGATCCCTAGGGAAAATAATCTAGATGTTATGAATAAAGCTTCAAGGTTTGATATAAATAACATGCCCCAATCATTGAAGCCTACTTATATATTAGTTAAATCATTGCAAGGTTTTCAGACCTTACCAGATCATTTAAGTAGGAAGATTAGGGAATTGGTAAAGAACTTCAATGATTGGGGTAACACACTGTTACCTGATATAACTAATGAGCAGGGGGAAATAAGAACACTCCAACAATGGCAGGATCAAGCAAGTAAAGTCATCAATAATCAAATTAAAATAATTTGTGATGACTCAAATTATGATTTGTTGGTAAATTGTATGGATAAGATTATTGGTACCGGCTCATTTTTGGAATCTTTTGAAAGAGATGTTAATCAGGTAGCAGTAAAGTATTTGCCTTATAGTACAAAGGTAAAAGAGGTGATTAATTTTGACTGGCCAACTGACGAAGAATACTAGAGGTGGGTGGCTAAGTATTTGAATGATGATGAGTAAAAGGAGTGGGCTACTGGCAGGTGGCAAATCAGATGTTACGGTTACAGCGTTTCCGGTTTTGTATGGATGACTTTCTTGGTGTGGGTTTCACGTGGTTTTTTGTTATTGCATCAACCTTCCTCCATCGACATGATGAATGAGAATATGCTCCAGGATGTTTGTTGTTGTAATGATTTTTGAACAAGAATATTTTTCAAGGTGGTGGCTATTGTAAAAAAATTTGGAATATCACTAGGTGCTCCAATTGACTGGTGACAGGTGTACTTTTTGCCCAGTGCTTGTTTGTTCCTTCATTTTCTATAAGAAGGATTTCAAGGCCAAAAGTATGGGTTAGCAAGTTAAATATTTTTTGTTGATTCTAGGTGAAATTGCAGAGCAAATTATAAAGTCCAATGGTTTTAGAGAAATGCAATTTAGGTTTTGAGTCATTATGTAACAGGTTTTGAGTTCATAGAGATTTAATGTTGTATAACAGTACTAGCATTTGAGTTGAAATGAAAATTCGAGCTCATGTCTCTCCATTGTACATGCATATCTAAACTTTCAATGAAATAACTAAGGGTTGTTTTATCCATTTCACTATTGTGGTGTATATGATTCTATTTTAGCTTTAATTAAAGGAATTAATCAAAATACTTGAATGGGATTATAAGCGGATATGTGTTGTATAAGGATTTGATAAGTAGTCCTAGGTTAGAATGCACACTGATGAAATTGTAATGCAATATTGTCAAGGATCTTATATGTGAGGTATTAAATCTGTTATAAACCTCTAGATGCTTATGAATTTGACTCCTACAATGGATATATGGCAATGATTTAAGTTGTAATTATTCGTGTAGTTCAGTATTTGTTTGTCTTTGCCTAGAGCTTGCTAAAAATTGAAAATCATTGACTATCTTATACAATGGATTGTGTTTAGTTATCTCACACTCTAGATAGTTGATATTGTCTATGAACAGCCAATTCTAGTTGATATTATCTTATCTTGTTGAGCTATTAAGTGAGATCATCTGCTATTGTTAATGTTGTTTACAATAATGGTGCAAAGGTTGTAAACACATTAAGGGATCACCCTCTCGAGTCTTGCAGAGCCTGAAGTGTACGGGGCTTTTAAAGTCCTCGTCAGTTGGTCCATGTCCTTCAAGCTACCTTCAATTGGAATTGGCAATTCTATAGGTATATTAGAAGAAAAACCTAGTTACATTGTAAAAAGAACCAACATACATGTCAACCACTGAACAACCACCTCTACAACTGACTTTTTAATCTTTTATAATCACATGAAACATAAAACACACTAATTTCAAGGTTGTTAACATCACTATTGAAATGTTTTAATTTTTTGACCTTTCAAACATTAAAAAGTACATCATTAAATTAATTATGTAATGGCATAAAAATTAAAAATATCATGAATTAATTATGTAACCATATAAGTCAAATATAATTCTATCAAAAAATTAATATCAAATAGATAATATAATCGCATAACTTATACATTTCAATGTCGTTGATCTTCTTCTTCATCCAACTCTTTGTCTGTATCATCCGATCCATATTCAACATTGTAAGGATTGGTCATATGATCATCGTCATCATCGATATCATTTTTGATAATGTCATCATCCACGTGGATGTCATCTTCATGAACATTAACTCCTACATCATCATCATCTAGTTTCTCCTCTTTGACATCTTCATTAGGGACATCATCAACTAACCATTGATCCCGATTATCATCTGCATCATCTTCTAGTTCTTCGGTATCTTCTTCTTCCACCACATTATACTTTATTGGCCTTCCTCTTGAATTATTTCTAACAACAAATGACCAACCCAATTTACCTGGAACCTCTGAGTAAAATACCTGGTCACATTGGCTTAGAAGAACATAGGGCTCATTTTCAGCTCGCTTGATCAACCTTGTATTAACCATGGTAAATCCATTATCATGTTCATTAACAGTTCTCTTAGGATTATTTTCATTCAATCTTAGCCTATACCATGGAATGACGAAAAAAATTAATTTGAAGGACTTAAAATCACACTCAAGTATATCATCCAAAATCCCATAGTATCGATTTTCTAAGACTTTTGGATGTATGTCACTTCTAGATGAAACATTAGTCACCTAAAAGACTGCAATTATACCAGAATCACAAGTTTTCTTCATGTCATCGAACATTTTGATTCAAAATTTACAACCATTGCACCACATAGCCTTGTGGTGTTTCACCTGCAATATGTCAAACATGTAAAAATTATTGCAATATTGTTAGTTGATAAACATCTTTATTCTTGGCCAAATGTATGCAAAGAAAATAATCTCAAGATATATATACATCAATATACTTGAAAATAATTAAATAATATAGGTGATTAATATATTTATACGTACCTATTTATCTCTTAAACCATATGCTAGATCAATTTCCCTTTGTGTAACATTGGAATCTCCATTACGATGAGCTTCTTTAACCAATGAAGCCACACCTTCCCATGTTAATGCGCGACCAGATTGTTGACATCATTCAATCCATACCGTCATCCAATCAAGATTGTTGGTGACGTACAAATGTAGTGCATCCCACTCTCAACCAACTGTACCAAAATAAATTGAAATTCACAAACGACGTATAATTAGTTAAATACCATAGTATACGACCTTAATTTAAAATTGATGTATATTGAAGATTAAAAATTAAATAAGTACAATATATATAAAAACCATATATAAAATGTATTCCAATTAATCTCCATGACCATCTTATAATTACCTCTCACTTTCCTCAATCTACCTTTCCCCAACAAGTACTCCCCTTCGAATTTGTTAATGGAGTTGGGATCCCAAATGCGATCTACATGGATCTTTGCTGCAAACTTAGGAAGATATTCACTAATGTACACCATGGTCTGGTATACCATATATCCCTCCACCATAGAACCCTCAGGATGTGCTCTTTATCTAACCAAAGCCTTCAAAAATTTCAAGTGCCTCTCAACCATCCACATTGACCTTGTGTGTACAGGTCCAGACAATTCAATCTCCTCAACTTGGTGTATGATGTAGTGTTCTTGTGCATTGAAAAATATTGAAGGTAGACACTTTTACATTTCACACATTAGATGAGGAATTTTTCTCTTCCAATAATTTATATCTTCTTTATAGATTTCTTTAGATGATAGCCATCTACAAGTGATTCAAGGAAAAAATATATTAACGATATTTAACGAAAATATACAGTATATTACATAACAAGTAAAACAAATGGCAATTATAAGATGTATACATCAAATTGAACAAATCTCGCTACTTACCTCATGTATTTTCCAAGATCATATATAACTTTCTTGACATTGTTGTCAAAGTTGTCTGGGAGAGATAGAGGTAGAACATACTACAACAATTATAAAATGATCTTTTCATTATTTTTCCAAAAATAGTAAACACAATACACTAAAAATTACATGCATTATAGAAGTGTATATAATATACAAGAATAATTACCTTAATGAAGGTATGCCAACCATGCATTTTCATCCCTGACCCAAATTAACCTTTCTTTGTTACGATATTGTTTATGTTCGCAGCAAATCTTGTGGGAAATCAATTTTTTTGTATGACTTCTTTTATAGAATTGCTTTGCTGCTCTGTTAATAACCAAGGAAGGGAACTTATATTAATTTGGTCTCCATCACTATTTAATTGAATGACATTTTTCATTGCATCATTGACTTCCTAAATGTCACAACAAATTTTGACATTTTTTTTTTTTTTCATGCCTTCCATCCAATATTTTCCATAATGTTTCTGTTATATTCTTTCCAATATGCATTGTATCAAACAAATGCACAATTTGTAGCTACTCATAGTAGGGAAAACTACTAAATTGTTTGGGATAAGTTTTCAGTCCCTGTGGAAGTCAGCCATTAATGCCTTGATGACCTTCATAAAGCATATAAGTTAAACAAATTAACAATGACAATCATTTCCAATTACAACATGAGTAAACACAACACAATATAAAAAATATAAATTCAAAACATATCATATATGATAGATAAACAATTTGATCCAATGTATAACCTTGACGATTAATTCTATTATATTCCAACTTCCATAGGCGAGATGACATTCTCTGTGGTTTTGATGTAGTCTCCTCTTTTCCATTGAAAATATGTTTTCAGTAGTTCGATACTTATGATTTCTATGGAGGAAGTTCCTATACTCATCAAACACCTGCTTTCCTAAACTTGTTTGAACGACGAGATTTCATCTTTGGACCACAAATTGGACATGCAAATTTTCCCTTTGTTTGAAGACCTGCAAGATAATATATAATTGGATTAAATATGTCAATTTTTATAATTATATATAATGAATAGATTATTTTAAAAACATGCATGATATCTACTTCATCAAATTAAATATTGTTAAAGTGCAGTCGAAATGTTATAACATACCACAAAATGTGTTAGCCTAGGGCATCATGAATTGTCCATACAAGCATTGCATGGAATTGAAATTGTCTTTGTCTTATTGGTCTAGAGACGTCATACATAGTGACGCCATTCCATAACTTTAGTAACTCGTCGATAAGAGGCTCGATATATACATTCATATCTTTAACTTGGTACTTACCTAGTTGAATGAACATAAACATTACATAATTATTATAACCATTTTACTACAATATATATAAATTAATGTACATGACTATTGAATGAAAAAAATATAAGTCATTATGCAACAAATAAGACAAATGAGATGCTACTACGTTAAAGAAAATTGATGTAAACAAATACCTGGAACAATCATTGACAACATTATGTGCTCCCTCTTTATTGACATCCATGGAGGAATATTATTGTTTATAACAAAAACAGGCCACACTGAGTAAATAGATCTTAGCTCTCCAAATGGATTGACATCGTCCACTCCTAATGAAAGCCTAAGATTATGATATTCTTCTTTAAAGTGTGGCCATTTTTCCTCCATGTCCCTAAATGTAGAACCATCTGCAGGCATTTGAAGAATGACATCTCCACTTCTATTCTATCCATGGTAATCCATCAGTTGCACTAAGCTTTCGCATCTAAATAATCGTTGCATACATGGAATAATGGGAGTATAACAAAGAACCTTGTGAGGCACCTTTTTTGTTAGTTGATCTGTTCGATATTTATTGATATGACATTCTGAGCATTCATTTGCAAATTCCTGTTTTTTATGATATATAATATGATCATTGGGACATGCATCTATTGCTTGATACTCCATTCTGAAATCTTTCATAATGGCACATAAATCTCTGTATGAGCAAGGTAAAATATTTGATGGTGGTAACAAAAATTCACCAATCAATCTACAACAAAAAATAATTTTTTCATATAAAAAATATTAATGGTACATATTTCATCCTTTATTTACTAGTGATGAACTAACAACAATTAAAATAGATGAAAAAATATGACATATATAACATACCTTAACATTCGTGAGATTGCTATCTTTGATAAACCATTCATAACCTTCAAGTTCAACAACAAAAATACAACAGAGAGAAGAGTTTTTTTAGAGCCTTCATAAAGGGGCTTGTATGCCTTCTCAAGTACAGGTAAATCATGAACATCATCAAAGTCATCTTGATCATCATGATTAGCTCTGCTACTAAATGTGGCATAGACCAATGTATTCATACCATCATCTTCAACTGTGTTTTCAAGCACATGATCATCTTCTTCCATAGGATCATTAACTTCATCTTCAATATTCACAGCTTCATGTTCATCCGCTTGCAAAACCACATTCTCCAGGTCGTGATAATCCATATCATCTGCCCTAGGGCAACCCACCTTTATAATAATGATAGACACAAATAAACCATGATCATGATCAAGTGATTATATGCATATATATATACAATTTTAAAACAATATAAACATTTACAAATTCAATCAATATAAACACATATAATGAACAACTTACCAATGGATGATAATCATGCCCCCCTTCAATATGACCATGCTGCCTACAATTTTTTTCAACTGTTGTGATTAAAATTCATCTCGTCTTTAAGCCCTTGCAATTATTGCAAGGACAATAACATTTCCCATCACCCTTTCTTTTCAATCTAGCCCACAATCTATCAAGTGTCTCTTCATTTTGTTCTAGACTAATATTATCTAACATGATTTTTTTTTACCAAGCTTGACTATTTAGATCTTCAAAAAATATCAAACTCACACTCCAATAATTTTTATTCATAGACAGGTAACATAATCTAATAATTCTGATATTTTACACCAAAAATTTGGCATGCAACCACCCATGCAAAAGAGAAGATAGTCTAAGTTAATGACCCCAAAAACACTTTAAAATGCTAATTCCAAAACTTATTAAATTATGATTTTACTATGATTTCTAACTGTTAAGACTCCTAAAATCATAATATTGAACTTGATCACAAAATTCCTACAGCAATGAAGGTAGCGAGCTAGTAAGAGCAAGTGACACATTCCTAAGGAGCAACAAGTTAGAATCATCATTGCTAATGTCAATACAAATTTATCCTTTTAGTTAAAGATGCAATGTGTCACTTCTTATGATGAGCTTATCCCTAGGGCCCTCAACATTGAGAGAGCCCTAATAAAAAATAACAGAAGCATTGGTAAGAGCATGATTAGGGTACAAACCCTGGGCCTCCATAGAAACATAAACAATAACTATAAAGGATTAGTGAGGTTGCAATACCAAAAAGATTGAGACATTGTAGGTATTAACAAAATATTGCAATCTAAAGATTGTAGCCAATAACAAGCACACTATGTAGCTTAGAGATATTTGTAAATGCAATCTATGGTAAGAAGAATGACAGTCAAAAAAAGGCTGAGTAGTGACAAGATAATAAAGCTCAAACCTTGCATAGTAAAGTGGAGATTTTAATAGTGAGTTTCCTTACCCCCTTGCTAACCTTAAGGGTTTTTCAAATGCTTTTGGTAGTATTAGACAAGGCAAATGCAATCAGGGAATGACTGTCCAAATGAAGTAACAGTGGTAATCATAGGTTCAATGTTTCTTCGTAGCCATTAATATTGTATAATGGATGTAGTGGATTGCATGTTTGAGCAATGTTTTCAGACTCACCAAAGATGGGAGAATAGTGAATAATACCTTGTGGACTGTGAAGTAGTGTCAATAAGGTTGAAGGATCTTAAGAACTACAATACCATGAAACAATGAGTCCCTTGTAGTAAGTAGGTAGTTTATAGGGCATAGTTTGATTTTATAGAAGGATGCTCATGAAAGGAATCTTCAAGTGATAGTGAGTGAGCTATTTGAGATTGCAGCTGAGGGTGCAATACCCAGTCTTAAAGGAAGTTAGCAAAGCAGTAAATGTGCAAGAAAATTGAATCGTACACAACAAACAATTCATAATGTTATCTTCCATAATGCCTTGAGTTTGAAGACAAAAATCTCATTGTATCTTCATGATGAAAGTGGTGACCTTAATGGTCAATCACTGGCAACCATGATTTTAAAACATGCTATTGTGCTTGTGGAGGCAACATTTTAAGCAAGGCAGTGAGTGGTGGTTTGGAACAATGGTAGGTATGAAGGACTTGCTTTATATATGCATACTATGCAGTCTAGCTTAATACAATATTCTTAGAAGAGATTGAAGGTGGATTATAGAACTCAAGGGTTACCATGAAAAGGATTAAAGCAAAGACTAAGATCTATTTAAAAGCCACGGTCATGAAGATATTAAAGATGTCACATACAAAAATCTAGTAGCTGGAGTAATGAATACAGTGTCAAAGAGGATAGTGTGCTGGGGAAAATTTAGGAGATCTTCACATTATCTAATTACAAGGAAATACATCATTTCTTTATTTTTTTAATTAAAAGAAATCATTCTAAACCCTATATAGGATACATTGATACTTCAAAAGCCTCTGAAGGAATTTGAGATTATGCAAATATATGTCAAGTAACATTCATAAGGTTTAAAAAATTTTGATCACTCTCTAGAATAGCCCATTAAACATGGGTTGTGCTTGAATGCACTACATAATTGATATAACACAACCACTTTGCATATCAACCAGAGTTATAGGCTCTTTATTGCAGCAAGAGGTAATCACTCTTCGATCATGCTATAATTACATCCTAACCTATTAAACTTGAGGCAACATGAATGCACCCAATGATGATTGACACCTACATTATACAACCTAAATTAACTACATTATATGAGTGCCTCCATTTCTATCACAACATAGCCACATTAAACTTGGGTCACACATAAATGCATCTTGTATTTTTATAGCATAACTGTGCCACATGACCAATAGAGTTATGGATCACATAATTATAGTCACAAGAATCTATTCCTTGGTTGTGATCTTATGGTGATTCCACACAACAAAATCTAGACATGAAATTCTCAAAACCCTTAACCTCTAAAAATGAAATTTGATGAGATGTTACTTTAAAATATGATTTTCAAACTTGGAACTACAAATCTAACTTCACAACTAAATTCTGCAAAAAGACAATGACTACCCTCAACCTGGTGATATCTTCTTGAATTTTTTCTAATTTTTCCCAAGAGAATCATCCTTAGTTCTCCACAAACTATCTCAAGTAGAGCAAAACATTGTCGCAATAAATCAGGCGTGAATTCACTTTTCTTTATGTCGGCCACAAATTTTTTTTTTTAATTTTTCATGTTTGTCAAAAATTCGATGAAACTGATGGCCGACATTTTGACGAACCCCAGGTTTGTCAAAATTTCGATGAACGTCGGGGAAAAACTTTCAAAACATTGGAAATTACACATCAAATTTTACAAGCACCCGACGGACATCAAATTTTACATATTTTGTTGGACAGTTTCATCATATTTTGCAATCAAATGTATTAGTGTGAAGTGCTCAAGCTAGGACATATAAATTTCTTCTTCAAGATCTCCATGGATAAATGTTGTCTTCACATCCATCTATTCAATGTCTAAGTCATACACTGCTACAAGTGACAAAAGAAATCTAACAGATGTCAGCCTAGCTATATGGGAAAATATTTTTCCATAATCATTTCCCTCCACTTGGGAATAACCTTTCATGAGTTTTGTTATTATTTTATTTCCCACCTCATAGAGTCTTTCACTTGTCCAAAACATTTTATTTTAACGCAGGTGGAATTTCATGCCTTGATGTGAATCTAGGCGGTGTTTTGTGTGGTTCATCAAACCTTCCACTTTGTTGCTCGTGCCTCTTTTATCTCTAATTTTTTAAAATTGGGCAATGTTTTATTTATTTTGTTGAACCTTGTTGTCAGCGTGATGACTATTAGAAAAGCACTAGCTAACCAAACTGAAGAAGGAAAAGTCTTAATTGCCTCACAACTTGCATAGGAACCACTTTGTAGATGAAGTAGCTAATATTGTTGTGTTGTTGCATAAGGTCAGGGGCAATCAAAATATTCACAATTTTGAAGAATGGATGAATTTCTTCATCTAGATCATATTGAACGGGGAGCAATTCCTAGATTTGGCTAAGATTATCAATGACCATGTACCTGAGTTAATGATGTTATTCACTCCAAACATATTTTTCTTTGTGTCATCAAATTTAATATATTCCCTTGCTAGCACTCGACCCTGGCCTAACTTAAGACCAATTGATTTACCACTAGAAAAAGTACCAATTTATGATTACCTTGATAAGCTCAAACTTCACAAAAGCTTCTTACATTTCAGGAGGATTGCTGACACTTTTACTATGAGGATGGTCAGGGAATTGTAAGGATGTTCTACAATGAGGTCTCTAGAGGCCATGCAATTTCTTGATTTTTATGGTATCCACTATATCCAATTTCAG
This sequence comes from Sequoia sempervirens, assembly GCA_007258455.2. Taxonomy (NCBI): domain Eukaryota; kingdom Viridiplantae; phylum Streptophyta; class Pinopsida; order Cupressales; family Cupressaceae; genus Sequoia; species Sequoia sempervirens. The sequence continues at coordinate 213,399,373 of VDFB02281492.1, read as the reverse complement.
ATGTTTTCATACATAAGAGTAGGTGGATATGCGGATTTTCCTATTAAATTTCCCAAGTATCGTATGTATAAGTTGTCAGATCCAACTTCAAAGCCCAAGAACACCTACATGCAAGAGATACCTGTCACATGGAAGAGAATGGAGAAAAAAGAAAGAGAGGGTTTTAAGCTCTATAATATCAGAGATCTATTATCAGAACAATAGAATAGAATACAAGAGATCAATCCTTATAAAAGGAGATCAATACCAAAAGGAGAACCTAACCCTAAGGTGAGTGCATTTAATAATTAATATTAATTATTAAATGACTAAAATATGTGCATAAAGTGAAATCTTAAGAGGAGAGTAAAGTTAATTAATTAATTTATTCTAACACCCCCCCTTAAGATGAGCTACAATGCAACAAAGGGTCCCGACAACATGGCCTAATCAGGTACTCGAATACAACCAAATCTCTATAAAGTGGAGAAATAGAGAAAACCTCATGGGAAAAACTCTACTCTAAAAGAGAGAAAAAAAAGGAATGAAATGCACTAATGAAAGAAGGATAGGAGGTGGATTACATGATACCCCCCATAGAAAACTTCTATCATATAAGTACATATACAATGGTCTCCATAGGAGAGATAGAAAGAGAGAAGAAGGCCCCCCCCACAATGAAGAAACTCCTGTCACAATGGTAGATGCCTAATGTAGAATCCAAAAGGAGATCCTGAAGTGGAAAATGATATTCCTCCCCTTGGGAAGAAATGGATCCAAAGGATGATGTCAAAGAAACCCTCTGAAGAGTGATGAACCAATCTATCTCAAGATGTGTGCCATGATAGGATGTTGAAGAATCTTGTTGTTTGAACTGAAACAAATGATGTCAAATCGAAACGGATGTGGAGAATCCTAAAATGCAACTTCTAAATGCATTGATAATGGTGGGCGTACAGTGATAACCTAACTATCAAGGTAGAGGAGATGAATGTCCTCAAAATAATCCTCCAAATATATGATATAGGACTCAACAAACAAGAAAGATATGTCTGCAAGATAAGAGTCCAAAGTAGCTATGTCTGGAAGGTGAATGATGCCCTGCTGCACTAAATCAGGAACAATAGGAGATGCTGATGAAGTCTCAGTCTGAAGAGTAGGAACTGTGAGACAAGCCTCTGATCCATCAGAATATGTAAGGGTGTCTAAATACTCAAGTTCCTTTAAAGTATCATGATCAAAGGGTGCATTCTCTCTCCAAGCAATGGGTAAGAAACAATCTAAAGCAGGATCCTTTGGGAATGGAGAGAGATTGGGGTCTCCATAGATCTCCCAAAGATGTGTCCAAAGTGGGTGGGGACAATCAATGTCTGATATATCCCACACAATGTCGTCATCAACACTAGACCGTTTAAGTCCTACTATGTGATCTCTAATGATATCCCAAGCTAGTTTTCCCTTTGAAGTGGCTATTTCAGGTATGAGATCATACAAATAAGGAAAAATATTAAGCCACCTACAATGTGTAAGTATTCCCTTTTCCCATGACTCATAATTACCCCATTCTAAAAATACAACTGAAGGGTGAGTAGAAAAACCCATGATAACTCTTCAAATTAAAAAAATATGAAAATAACTAACCTCAATACTGATAAATCAGATCAAATAAATCGATCCCACATAAACAAATCATTTCCAGGTGCCAAAAAGTCCAAGTAATTGACAGATGTGTGAAAACACAAAAACCTGAATAAAATGTACCTGGGGCAGATTTTGGAAAAATAAATGACAGATTTGGAAAGATCACAGAAACACCTTTCCAACGCCTATTTATTTTCAAAAAATGGAGTTCGGACGCAAAAAAATATGCCCCCGAGAGTGAAAAACACAAGTTTTGACTTTGACTGGAAAAAAGGACTACAAAATAGAAAAATTAGAAAAAAAGACCCACATCAATTAGATTGGGCTCAAAACCAGCTTTCCAACGCCTATTTTCATTTGAAAATTCGAGTTGAAACAACCAAGATATGCCCATTTTACTGAAAGTGGTAAAAAAAAAATTAAAGAAGGCCCTGGTGGCTCTCTAGTGGCGCTCTGAAGGCTGGCGGTGCGTGGGCGGGGTGCGGGTGGTGCACCAGCAGCATTCAGGCAGCGCTCAGGTGGGGTACGGGTCAGCAGTGTGGCGGTGGCAACCTGGTCGCGGCCGGCTGATGTCACCGGCGGCGGTGGCCAGGCGGTGGGTGGCGGCTAGATTTTACACTAGTAGTGTAAATTTTTTTATAAAAAACTTTGATTTTTTTTATTATTTTTATTTTTTTAAAATTTTTCGACCTCCTAGATCGTGCCCTGAGGTCGTACGGCCTTAGGGCCAAAAATATTTTGCTTCCCAGATCAACTGTGGCCGAATCGGTCGTGCTTTATATGAAAATAGGGGTTTTTGGGCGATGTGGACTCAATGGCAATGTCCGTTTTGGCTCAAAATGCCCAAAAAATTAGGAAAACCCCAAATCCACAAAAAATCAAATTGAAACACTATGAAAGCCTAATCAAACCCTCATAGCTCCAAAATCTTCAAAACAAGAATAGGCTACAACAGGTCTACTCTGATACCATGTAGAAGTTGTCAGATCCAACTTCAAAGCCCAAGAACACCTGCATGCAAGAGATACCTGTCACATGGAAGAGAATGGACAAAAAAGGAAGAGAGGGTTTTAAGCTCTATAATATCAGAGATCTATTATCAGAACAATAGAATAGAATACAAGAGATCAATCCTTATAAAAGGAGATCAATATTGAAATAAAACCTAACCCTAAGGTGAGTGCATTTAATAATTAATGACTAAAATATGTGCATAAAATGAAATCTTAAGAGGAGAGTAAAGTTAATTAATTAATTTACTCTAACATCGTATAGATAAATGGGTGATTATTGAGGTCAATAGACAATTGGCTGATGTTAATACATTGTGCCAAGGTAGAAAGAGACTGATAGTCAATTTTCCATTTGGTTTTGGTGCATATAGTGCCAATCTTTGTCTAATGCTTTGAATATTGAGACAAAATTGTCCAAGTATAACATTCTCTCACATGATGAGTGTGTCGCTTTTAACCTCAAAGACTATACTAAGAACAACCTAAAGTTAGGTCCTACCTCCAATCACCAATCCAACCTTGAGGATTACTAGGCTGAATGCTTTGATGACTATGAGGTAAGGAGAAGAAGCTGGATGAGATTAACAATAGAGAAAATTATCATTTACGATTTGAAATGGGATTTGCAAGGTATTGTTGAAGATGGATCTAACATGGTTGACCTGGTATAGACTGAACTTATAGAGAGTTGACCCATTTCTACCATGGATTGGAGCTTCAAAGAAAAGGAAACTATTGAAGCCAGAACTACTGATGTTTTGACTAGGACTAAAGAATCGGTAACTAAAAATAAAACTAAACAATCTTGCCCTTGTAATAAATCAAAAGATTTGCGGCCTACTGAAGGTACCTCCCAAGACTCTTCCAGTAGGAAATCAACTAGTAATGCTCCGCAGTCTTTATCATCAGGTTCCCAAGGAGGCAGTGATGGGGATCCACCAAAAAGGAATGTGTATTCACAAACTTGTGGGGATGATATTTTCAATCTGCCTATTCTGGAGAAGGATAACAAAGGACAAGAGGAGGAGGAGGGATTAGAAAATTTGAATGTTGATTCCCCTCCCTCTCAAAATGAATCAACTATGAGAGAGGTAAACCCCCCTCAAGGGCTAGAAATAACTGCACCTGCAGAAGATACCCATCCAGTCACTCGGACACTATTTGAATCCCCAAGTTTCAAGGAAACTAAGGTCATAGTAACCCCAACCTAGATAGAGGATTCACTATCTCAAAAAAGAAAAGACATATATTGTAGCTTGCCAAAGCAAGACATGGTAGGTCAATTGATACAGAGGACTTCAAATCCTAAACCTAAGAAGCTAAAGACTACCACTAGGCTTATAGGTGGCACATAATTAAGGACACTCCACTTAGAAATTGCACACCATTCTGTGCAGAGAGACATCTCTCAAGTGGTAGCAAGTGACTTTGAAGTGCATAGAGTCAACCTCAATCCTCCTACCAGGGATGATGATGTTCGTATTTTCTAGGTATCAGTAGCTAGGACGGTTGAGAGATCAAAGAAAGATAAAGAAAGAAAAGATGAATTAAAAGCTCAAGTTCAAAACTTGACTCCCTGTTTAAAATCTATTTTTCAGGTTGTTCCACAACCTATTTCCCAGGTAGATGCTACTATTGAATCTCTTATTGTGGTTGGAAAGGAAGCCCTAACTAAAATTTAGAAATAGTCAAAGTTTAAGTTAGGCTTGTAGGCAACACAAGGGAAGACAACTAAGGGGGGGGTGAATCAATTGTCACAAAGATTTAAACTTATTAAACTTATTCTTAGATATGATAAAAGAACATTAAAGAATAAATCATCAACACATCAAAAACACACATAACACCAAGATTTTTACATGGAAACCCTGTTAGGGGAAAAACCACGGTGAAGGTTAGTCCACAATATTATACCTATCAAAAGTATAAGAAAATAATATGGGGAATGCACATGCATTCAAGCACACTACCTAGAGCACACTACTAAAATACAACAAGGTTCACTACCCAAAGGAAGACACACTGTCTTACAAAAACATTCATATTACATCCGCAAGATTTTGAACTGAGAAAATAGCATCTACTAATGCCTTATTACAATTTCGATTAAGAACATGAACACTTCTTCACACTCTACTTACTATTCTTCACACTCTGCTTCTACCTTCGAATGATTAGGACATTATTTGTGTATCTCATACCATCAAATGGAATAAACAGTCACTTAAATATATATGCAACAAGAGATTACATCGCTACATTTCGGCTTCAATAAAAAAATAAAATGTACAATCTATTGGCCCAAAACACAAAATATTATCAATGTGAATCAACTAAGGTCTACCACAACATAGTGAAGACCCAAAATAAAATCCTCAAACATGAACCACCTTCAAAATTTATTTCTCGAAGATCCACAATAGGAAACAATTACCCTATCGTCCATGAACATGAAAAACATGAACACGCAAGAGAAAATCACCAATCGCGAGCACCACGATCAATGCATACATGCAACACAGATAGAGAATGATCTAGAAACATCCACGAGCATCATGAATCACTAAACAAGCATCCAAAACAACTGCAATTACTATAATCACATCATCTTAATTCAGGAACACAAACTAAAGCAACAGAATAAATATTAGAACACAATTTCTCATAACTCGATCAAATCTTCACGTGGATCTGTGAAACTTGACATGGATAAACTAGATATAATCAACAAAAAACCCTTTAGTCTACAACCTCTTATCATCAACATACCGATCTCTCCAACATACTAAACTTCACTACATCACTGATAACCTGTAACTTATTTTATTACAATTTTTCCAATATCCTCGACATATACAGCCTTAAGGACATTAATGCCAATAGTGTTGACATCAACGACATACACATATCAGCAACCCAACCACAACATCCAACAATCTCCCCCTTTGGCATTGATGGAAACAAATGATGTGAAAAACACCATCAACGCAACTTTCTCTTAGCACTTTCTCCCCCTAAGGTTTTGACTCTTTTCTCCTCAACTCTTTCACATGACTCTTCTCCCCACAAAGTTTTTCACATTACTCTTCTCCCCCTTTGACATCAATGACAAAGATAACATGTATCTTTCTCCACATAAGCTCTGAACCACATATCTGAAAATTTGACTACCCCCCCTAAGTAGCAGCCACCACAACATCAATCTAGATGAGGATATGACTATGAAATGCATAGACTGATGCAAGTAAATGCATCTTAGTTCTAATTAGGAGGGGTAATAACTTCCCTCTAAGATACTCAAAATTATCCTTAGGAAATGGATTGGTAAATATATCTGCAATCTATTCCTTAGTATGCATATACTCCAATATAACTTTCTTTTCACTCACCTCTCTCAAAAAGTGAAACTTGATAGATATATGCTTGGTTTTTGAATGCAGTACCAGATTCTTAGAAATGTTAATTTGACTTGAATTATCACAGAATATAGCAATAGGCTCATCATACATAACTCTGATATCGTTCAACATCTGCTTCATCCACAATACTTGAGTACAATTGTTAGCAAAAGCAATGTATTTTTCCTTTGTAGTAGATAAAGAAATGGCATTCTGCTTCTTACTTAACCATGAAATTAGCTTCTTCCCCAAAAAATGCACCACCACTGGTACTCTTTCTATCATTCACATCTCCTTCCCAATCAGCGTCAGTAAAGGCACTCAAAGTAAGGTCATCATCTTTAGGATACTATAGGCCAAAATCAACTATCCCCTTCAAGTATCTAAAAATCCTCTTCACAACAGTTACATGAGATTCCTTAGGATCAACTTGAATTCTTGCAACAATACATACGCCATTCATGATGTTAGGTCTAGTTTGAGTCAAATAGAGCAATCCACCAATCATGCATCTCTATCTAGTCTGGTTTTCCTTTGGAGAATCATCATCTTGAGTCAATTTACATCTGGTCACCATGGGTGTAATAACTAGCTTTGAATCTTCCATACCAAACTTCTTTAACAATTCTTTCACATACTTAGATTGAGATATAAAGATCCCTTTATCTAGCTAAGTAATTTGCAATCCTAGAAATAATTTCATCTCTACAATCATTGACATCTCAAACTCACTCTACATCTCATTAGCAAACTTCATCACAAACTATCATCTCCTCCAAAAATGATATCATCAACAAAGACTTCCACAATCAAAAATTTATCATGATCAATCTTGAAATACAAAGTACTATCAGCAGTACCTTTATTAAATCCAAGCTTTAAAAAATACTTGTCCAATCTAGCATACCATGCTCTTCACGCTTGCTTAAGTCCATTCAGTGCTTTCTTCAACCGAAAAACCATATCTCCCTGATCAGTCAATTGAAATCCATCAAGTTGCTTAACATACACCTCTTCTTCTAGTTCACCATTTAAAAATGTTGACTTGACATCCATCTGATAAACCTTGATGTTTTTGTAAGTAGCATAAGCAATAAATAGTCTCACAGCTTCAATCCTAGCAACAGTAGAAATTTTTTCTTCAAAGCCAATTCCTTCCATCTGAGAATATCCTTTACACACCAGTCTTGCTTTATTTCTAACTACTTCTCCTTGCTCATTCAGTTTGTTTCTAAGGACCCATTTAGTTCCAATTACATTTTTTTCCTTAGGTCTATGAACAAGAATCCATGTATCATTCTTCTCAATCTATAGTATTTCTTCTTTCATTGCTTCCATCCAATGTTCATCTTTGCATGCTTCATTCACACTATTAGGCCCAGTCTTTGAAATCAAACAATATTCTTCTACAATTTTTCTCCTAGTCTGAACACCTTTGTTCTTATCACCTATAATTTGATCTTTTGAATGATTTATTCTTACATACCTTGGAGTCTTGGGATGTTCTTGAACTTCAGGCGCTTGTGATCTTTCTTCTGCACTTTCACTAGTTCCTTCCTCTTGGTTTTCCTTATTCACTGAAATGATCTGAACTTTATTTGAAGTCTGAACTTTCTTTCCTTTATCTAAACTATCATTCTAATCGTTTGAATCATATCCACAGGTTCTGGATGGTTGACTATGTCTTCATCAACCTTGACATTAGCACTTTTAACTACTTTCCTCAATCTCTTATTGTAGCACCGGCAGGCCTTGCTTTTAGTAGAATAACCAAGAAATATACCTTCATCACTTCTAGCATCAAACTTTCCTATATCTTCATCTCTTTTGATATAGCATTTACTCCCAAATATTTTGAAGTATCTGATAGTAGGCTTATGACCATACCATAGTTCATAAGGATTCTTACCAGTATCACCTATGATTTGTACTCGGTTGAGAGTGTAAACAGTAGTACTCACACCTTCTCTGCAGTAGATATGAGGAACATTTCCTTCCAACATCATATTTCTAGCAACTTCTTTAATTTTCCTAACCTTCCTTTCCACAATTCCATTTTGATGAGGGGTTTGTGGTGTAGGTAATTGTCTCTTTATCCCATGAAGATCACAAAAAGAATTAAACTCATTAGAAGTGAATTCACCACATCTATTTGATCTCAGACATTTAATATTTAGACCTGTCTCTGTCACAACCATAGCCTTAAAGATCTTGAACTTCTCCAGAGCTTCAGATTTTTTCCTTAAGAAAGTAACCCACATCATTCTAGAATAATTATCAATGAGTAACATGAAATACCTATATCCTTGTAAATTTTTGACTCTATAAGGAACACACAAATCAATATGCACAAGCTCCAATACTTCATTTGAACAATGTTGTTTGCTCTGAAATGAAATTCTAGTTTGCTTCCATAACTGGGATTCCTTGCATATGGTATTAGTAGGTTTCATCAACTTAGGAAGATCTCTCATAGCCTTAGTAGAACTTATCTTGATAATATTGTCAAAGTTAACATGACACATTCTCCTATGCCACAACCAACTTTCATCAATTTTAGCAATCAAACAACTTTTACTAGCAACATTTAGGTGAAAGATATTACCTTTTGTTTTTGTACCAAAAGTAATGACATTTCCAGAACTCCCCAATATTCTACATTTTCCATTCTTGAATTGAAGATTGTAACCCTTGTTAGCCATCTACCCAAAACTTAAGAGATTATACTTCAAACCTTCCACATATAGAACATCATTAGTATTATGCTTACCATCAAGAGAAATGGATCCTCTGTCATGGATTACACCTACTTTGTCATCACCAAATCCTACAACACCACCATCATGCTTTTCCAAGGTCACAAATTTACTTTTATCACCTATTATGTGATGAGAGCATCCATTTTCAATCACCCATTCATCTTTTTCTTCAACTCTGGTTGCTAGGGCTTTCTCCCCATTTGTACAACTAGCAGATTTAGTTGGGGCTTGATCATTTTCCTTGATAGCAATAGATACCCGTACATCCTCACTTATATTCCCTTTATCAGATTCATCATCTGTCACACCTTCATCAGTAGCATAATAGCTCTTTCTTTGAAATCTAGGCTTGTTAGGTCTTGTCTTAGGGACTCTTTCCGGACACCTTGATGTGAAATGACCTATCTTACTACAAGAAAAACATTTAATAGGAAATTTCCCTCTATACTTACCTTCTCCTCTAGCTTCCCTCTTGACAATAAGTGCTTCAAGATCGTCTAGTTTTCTCTCTTCTTCTTCTTCAATCTCTCTCATTTCCTCCTCATACTTGAACATATTTCTAGAAGAACTTTCTCCCAAATCATATCTCTACTTGTATTTTCTGGATATAGTAGCTTTGAATGTAGATTGTCTTAGGAAGAGCACCACCAAACTAACTTAACTCAAAAGTAGTAAGGTTACTAATCAACATGTCTCTGGTTACATTTGTCATAGTCTAGAGCTCCTCAATAGTAGTAACTTTGACTTTGTATGTAGCAGGCAAGGATCTGAGCACTTTAGCAACAATATCTGATTCTTCCAAAGTTCCACCAGCACATATAATACTACACACAATTTCATTCACTCTCTGCATAAAAGAAGTATTGTTCCCATCATCACCCATTCTCAACATTTCATATTTCCCTTTCAGACTTTGCAACTTAGCAATCTTCACATGAGCATCACCTTCATACAAAGTTTCCAAGTTTTTCTAGATCTCATAAGCAATATTTAGATCCATCACATTTTTCATCTTAGAATTAGTCAGAGCACTCAACAATGCTTCCTTAGCCGTGATATTGTACTCGACATCCTTAATATCAACGGCAATAGAAGGACCATTTTGTGGGATAACATACCTATTCCTTGTAATGTTCTAGTAGGGTTCACCAATGCATCTTAGATCACAATCCATATGATTCTTCCATGGAGAATAATTTATTGCACCAAATCTCAAACTATCCTTCTTGTATGTCGCCATCCTGAATCACCTCAAGTTGTTAAACTTATTCTAAGGAACCTGATTTGATACCAATTGTTGGAAACATAAGGGAAGAAAACTAAGAGTGGGGGTGAATCAGCTGTCACAAAAATTTATACTTATTAAACTTATTCTTAGATTTGATAAAAGAACATTAAAGCATAAATCATCAACACATCAGAAACACACATAACACCAAGATTTTTACGTGGAAACCCTGTTAGGGGAAAAACCATGATGGAGGTTAGTCCACAAGATTATACCCTATTAAAAGTATAAGAATATAATATGGGGAATGCACATGCATTCAGGAATATTTCCTATAGCACACTGCTCAAATACAACATGGCTTACTACCTAAAGGAAGACACACTATCTTACAGAAACATTTGGATTACATCTGCAAGATTTTGAACTGAGAAAATAGCATTTGCTAATGCCTGATTACAATTCCAGTTAAACACATGAACACTTCTTCACACTCTAATTAATCTTCTTTACACTCTACTTTTTCCTTCGAATGATTAGGGAATTACTCATGCATCTCATACCATCAAATGGAATAAACAATTGATTATATATATCCGCAAGAGATTACATCACTACATGTCGGCTTCAAAAAAATAATAAAATGTACAATCTGTTTGCCCATAACATAAAAGATTATCAATGAAAATCAACCAAGGTCAACCACACAATAGTGAAGACCCAAAATAAAATCCTCAAACATGAACCACCTTCAAAATTTATTCCTCAAAGATCTACAAAACACTACAATTACCCTGTTGGCCATGAACATGAAAAACATGAACACATAAGAGAAAATCACCAATCATGAGCACCATGATTAATGTGGACATGCAACACAGATAGAGCACAATCTAGAAACATCCACTAGCATCATGAAATACTAGAGAATCATCTAAAACAGTTCAAATTATCAGAATTATGTCATTTTAATTCAAGAAAACAAACTAAAGCAACAAAATAATTGTCAAAACACAACGGCTCATAACTCAATCAAATCTTCATGCGGATCTCTAAAACTTGACATGGATAAACTAGATATACTTGACAACAATATTTTTAGTCCACAACCTCTTATCATCAACATACTGAAATTAATTGCATCACTGACAACTTGCAACTTATTTTATTACAATTTTTTCAATATCCTCAACATATACAGCCTTAAGGACATTAATGCCAATAGTGTTAACATCAATGACAACCACATATCAGCAACCCAACCACAACATCCAACAAGGTTGTAGATGATTGGAACAAATCCCTCATCAAGAAGGGAAACCTTGTCATTTATGAATCCTTTAAACACTTCCAATAGGAAAATACTCTGAAAGCCACCTTAGGGGATGAGCCCATTGATATTGAAAAGGAAGAGAAATTGTGGGTAACATGGCTATCAAATCTTATTCAATGTAAAGAAAACTCTTGATCTCATGGGGGAGTTGGTGCCAATTTGATGTGGAAATTGGCCCTTTCCCAAATCCTATGCAAGCTTGTGATGGTTTTGATGAAGGTTGATCCACTTGATGGTTGATTCAATGGAGCTCCATGAAGAAATCTGCAATAAGCTATCTATAAACTTGATGAAATGGATGAAAATGGATATGCTTGAGGATGAAATTGAGTATAATAAGTTTTCTCAAATTGTGCATGATCAAAATGAGGAGATAAACCTCTTATTTATAGAAATACAAGAGGTAGAAATGAGCAAAATAGAGCAATACGGGATCATTCAACATCCAATGGGAAAGTGCCACTTGCAAGCTATGAATGGAGGAATCTTGAGCACATTTTGATGAATGTGCACAATAAATGAAACTATGTGGAATTTGAAAATCATGAAATGGCATGTAAGAGGGAAAAAGAATGAAATAAATTCCACTTGGCTGAATGTACAAGGACATGTAAGAGGGAATGAATGTCTTGTTGGAAGGAAAAATCCACTTGGAGGGATTTTCAAACTTGGAGGAATATTCCCCTAAAGATGCCAAGTTGAGAGAAAATAGAAATTTAATAAATTAATTCAATGTATTTTCATGTGTAAGTGGCAAAAGCTAGAGGATGGGACATGGATTAGAGTTAGCGTTAATTAGGATTTGATTAATTAAGATGATGTTAGGTTATTTGACAATTTTGACTTAGATTTTAGGATTTAAATAAATCAAAGTTGATAGGAAAATGAGTTAGACCTAGTTAAATAAAGATTTTAATTTATTTAATTAAACGGGATGATGTTAGATTAAATCAAATAAGGTTTAATTTATTTAATTTAATAAGATGACTTTAAAGATTTAATCAAATAAAATGAATTATTTAATTAAATAGAGATTAGAGGATTAAATAAATAATATTTGTTTATTTAATTAATGAGTGAGAATGACTTAATCGAATAAATGCTTATTTATTCAATTAAGGGACGAAGAGTGATGACAAGCTAAAGAGATGATTTAGGATGAAACAATGTTAGTTAAATAAAGATCGGTTGTGTAATGTCAATCAGTACATTTTGCGTGTTTACATTTTTCCCCTCTTTGAAGTGATGCACTTGTTGTGTTGTTTCAAAGAATAAATTGTCTTGACCAAAAGCCAAAAAAAAATTGATTTCAAACTTTACCCACTACTACCCTGGTGGACGAATTATGCCGATATACTGCCCCCTTGAGAGATCGGACAAAAGTTTCAACTTTTTTAGGTGATCTCATGAAAAAAGAGGACAAGGTGCAAAAAAGGTCAAGAAAGGTTTCAAAAGGTCAAAAACATGCCAAAACGATGCAAAACGACCCACAGAAGGACAAAAACAAGCTTGGGGAGGGAAAAACCCTAGCTAGACAGCTAAATGGGGTCAAAAAACCCTAACTTTTAAGCTTATATAGGCCTCAAGGGACCACTTCCAATTCATTTGCACATTCAACCTTCAAAGATTTTACAATTTTGAGCTCTAACCCCTTCGCAAGATGGTGCAACAATAGCTTCCCCAACACATCTCGGATCGAGTACGCACACACCAGAGGCTACCTAGCATTAGACCACCAGTGAGTCAACTTGACCCAACATCATTTTTTTTATTTTTGTGTGCATTTATTAGCTTAGGAATTAGGTCTTTTAGGAGTGGTCCAATATAGTGCCGCTTGAAGGTCTCTTCTGATGTCGCATGGCCTCAAACTACCCCGTAGTTGCGAAACGTGATGCCATGACACAATTTGGAATTAGGGTTCAAACTCCAAACTGAACCACATGTGAAAAATGCACCACGGAAATCTTCTTAACAAATTATGGTTTAGTGCTAAACTAGGTCACACCTCAAACTACGATGCCACAGTGGACTTTGAGGGTTAAAGGCCCCTAGCGGCATAGTTTGAAACTTTCAAACTATGTTGTACCCACAAACAACAATGCATAGGTTGTTTTGGGTACACCGAGACAAGTCAGGAACACAATTTTTGATGAATTTTAATGTGGTGGCTTTCCTAATGTAGGAGGAGGTGGTGATACTTCATTCATGTGAGCACAGGTCTCGGGTACTTTTTGGTATTTTGTAGGGTATACCCGAGTGACAGCAAGAGCATCTAGGGGTGATCAGACTTTGGTACATCACCTACAGACCACTCGTGAGGACACATTTGGGGATGATGATAGCACTTGTAGAGCGGTGGCATAGCGAGGCATCCTCCTTCCACCTTCTGACAAGCCAAGCCATAGTCACACTAGAGGACGTGTGGAAAATACTAAGATTGCCCATCCATGGATAGCCCATGATTTACGATGTGGATTCCATGAGGGAGGCCTACTATGACATGATGGGCCTTGATGAGCTTGTCTTTTGTGAGGGCCAGATCAAGCTGGAGCGTTATAGGCTCGCCATATCACCCTTTCGATTAGTTATTACAACTATCATATTGGGTCTTGTTGCAACAGATTGGTGGGGCTTCCATTTCAATCCTGGATGGGGACTCACTTGAGAGCACATGGTCCAGAGATGAGTATGCTTTGCATGGGGGCCAATACTATTGGCCTCGTTATATAGAGATCTTCATGAGTTTGCATACATTGACGGTAGAGATATTGGGGCTTGAATCACACTCCTTTATAAATGGGCCTAGGTGCACATCATTGTGCTTCACCCGAGAGTTGTTCCAATCGATATGGATCTAGATGATCCTATTAACTAGCGATATAGAGGAGGTGTTTCATTTACATTCATAGGATAGGTTGGTATTCCTCATTGGAGGAGAGTTCTAGATGATATGCAAGCTTTCATATGGTGGCCATACCTTGGATGGTCTGCGTGGTATGATGATGTGCAACAACTCTTCTTCACTCGCCAGGACAAGCTAATGTAGGGCAGGTAGCACATATTGCTTGAGATGTACCTACCAAGTAGAATGCAGAGACAGTTTAGGGAGCTGTAGGAGAGACTAGATGATCAGTATGTCATGATATTTGCATGTACGATGAGCCAGGGTTCATGGGGCTGATACATACTTGCACACAAGGCAGTGTAGAGTTTCATGCGGCTAATGGCTAGGGCATGGCCATATGATTAGGGTCAGATCGATGCGGGCACCACCTAAGCTTACAAGGATTGGTAACGGCCACCTCTTAGACTTATAGTGCCAAGGACACCATCTGCATGGCATAGGGCCAAAGGCAGAGGGGCAGGATGAGGCCGAGGGGATGGAGATGGGGATCGAGGAGGGGGTGGACCACCACCATAGCCAGATCAGAATAGGGGGCCATAGGATTAGCCACAACCAGATCCACAGGTAGCTCAGTAGAGACGGGATATCCCCAAGTAGGATCAGGACCAAGGTCAGTAGGATAGGGTTCTCACACCACCCAAAGATGGGGACCATGATCAGCCACCCATGCAACTACCCCTTCAGCCAAACCCAAGGGATGGTTAGATTCTCTAGCTACAGGAAAAGATATAGGTACTTACAGCCAAGAGGGATCAGTTACGGGTAGAGCGGGACTAGGCAATCCAGCATAGATAGGCTATGGAGCTACAAGCAGTAGCAGAGATGGGAAAACAACAGTAGATAGAGAGCATGTTTGCATCCTCCTCCCGGAGCATGGTACCACTTCAATCATATAGGGAGGCTATCTAGGAGGCCAATTACTACATGATGCATTATTATCAAGTCATGTGGAGAGTAGCCCGAGTCCTGGAATTTTCACAGAGGATGGGCCACAAACCCATAAAGGACCATAGGGAGAGAGAAGGTGGTGAGGGTAGCAGCCAGCAAGGCTAGCCTTTATTTGGATCAGAGATAGGATTCATTGGTGTCTTAGGGCTCATTTTTTATAGTCCAGTGGGCCATTGTACTTTATGTATTCGATACACACTTGATCCGCTTCTTTTGTACCATGACAGTATATTTATTTTGATGACATATGAGATGAGATGATATTTATCTAATATGACATGTCCTATTCTACTTTATGCATTATGGATGGATCCTATTTCTATATGTGATGCAATGATTCTATCTTATGATGCTTATGTGATGATGTAATGTGATGGTTTATGGATGCACTTCTTTTTCAAAACCTTTTCTTATGTACTTTTTATGATGTATGTAAAATGTTATGTTATGCAAATGTTTAGACTAACAAATCTATATTATGCACTTGATGGATGATAAGATGTATGTAATGCAATATTTCTTTCAATACTTTTTTCTTGTATGATATGCACTTGTGATGTTATGATGGTTGTATCTATGGGTTAAATTTAGGTTAGATTATATGTTAGCAAATCAACAAAGACTATATACCCAAAGAACTATAAAGTACAAAGGAAATTAAAAGCAAGAAAAATTATACCTATTCCTCAAATCTTCCATGATTACCTCTATAGCACCTCCTAGCTTCCAGTATATGATTGATGCCCTCAGATTGAGTGTGTGAGCATTTTGACTATGACATTGTCCTATGCAAGTTTTGAAGGATTTATATAAAACTATTCCTATGCCTATGACAATATCACTCTAAAATGTAAAATAACTCTATGCATAAATGTGTCAAAATAACCAAATCTATGTGCATAATCCAAAAATGAGAGCAAAATAGCATTTTATAGAAAATGCCATTTTGAATGGACGAACGAGATTGACTTTCGACATAGACCTAATATCAGAGGACAAGATTTAATTTGACAATCCCTAATCAAGGTTAGGGAAAAATCATTAAGTGAGAGGTCAAGATGTCATCTGAGAGAACTGAATCGGCGATGGAGAATAAATGAGATAATTCATTAGAAAAATCAAGATTTTTGAAAATCAAGAAGATAAGAGTTGAACTAAAGATCAAATTTCAAATATCAAGAATCTACCTAATTACTTAATTTTTTACAAGAATATTACCATTTTGAATTAAATTGATTCAAAATATGGATTTTGTGAAATAATAAATAATCGATTTTTAGATTATTTACTAAAATGAACTGACGGTTAAGAATGTGAAATCATTTTAAATAATTAACTTATTTAAAATGAGAGAAATGTTAATTTTGACAATTAACTAATTAAAGATAATTATTTAATTTAGCAGATATGATTAATGATTAAATAAATTAATCAATTCATTTAATTATGACAATTAGTGACTTATTAAATAAATAAATAAAATTTATTTATTTAATAATCAGAAAGAAATGAATGAAGAAGGGTAATTAAATAAATTAAGAAATTTATTTAATTAGGGGAAGACTTAGACAATTAATCACGTATTTAATAAATAAATAAAATATATTTATTTAATAATCATGAAGAATAAAAGGATATGAATTAATTAAATAATTATGAATTATTTAATCAATAGTCGAATGTGGACTAATGACATAATTAAGATGTCATAATTATGCTAGGACAAAAGTGGTAAAAATAAAGCTTGCAGACCTAGGTCATTTTTAAGTCTACATTTTTCCCCTCTTTGTCATAATGTAGCATGTCACATTGTGACAAAGAAAATAAGTCAAAGCCATTCCCCAATGAAGCTATAGAGTATCAATGCCCCCTGGGGAAATTTTTCAAATTTTGGGTCGGCTGCGGAAAAATTTGGAAAGGGTCCTGATAAGTCAATTTGATGACCAGAAAGGCAGTGGTGCAGACGGTTTCAGATTCTGACATGTTTAATGCCTCTAAAAGGATAGTCAAAGTTAGTCAAAAGACCTTCTAGTACTGACCTAGTTGACAAATGCTATTTTGAATTTATAAATAGCTTGACAAAGGGGTAAAAGTCAATTCATTTTCACTATTCACATTGCAATTTTGAGAGCTCAGAGCGAAGATGGTGATTCCAATGATAGAGCATCATGGTGAGATCATGCAGACCTTCAAGCGGCTAGAGGGTTCAGAGCCACCGGTATGTACCCCTAACCCCCTTTATAATTTTCTCATTTTGCATGTTAAAGTTAGGGTTTTAGGGTGAACAATGAATGCATTGCGACGCATATGCGTGCACATAAACCATATTTGACTTCGCGTTTGACACAAGTGTAAGGGTAGTTTAGGGCAGGCCAAGGGTTTGTGACACATTTTCCAAAAATTGTGATGCATTCACCTTTTTGAGCCGCATTCAAAAGTTAGAATGCCGCAATCATCATTTTGTGATGCAATCGCTTGTTTAAGCAACACATTTGAATGAAACGATGCAAGTGTCATATGTCATGATGCAAGTTCTCTGATGTGATGCATTTGAGCGATTGAACGATGCAATTGACACGTTGAGATGCATTTAAAGTATGAAATGATGCATTCGTTGTTTTGTGACACAATTGTAGTCAACACGATGCATTTAATGTTCACTTTGACTAGGTCTTAGTCTAATGCTTTTGAAATCTGAAATGCCTTTGATGATACTGACAATTGTCTAGAAGGTACTAATGCGTTGTTTGGCTTTGTGCAGAGACAACTAGCACCTATTTACATGCAAGAGAGAAGACCGACAACCTTTCGGTTTGCTAATCAGTTTACTCCACGGGAGCGACGATGATTGATGTCACTAGGTTTGTTTTATGCCACCTATATGCTTGCTATTCAGACAAATAGGGGACTATTGAATCCCTTATGTGAGTGGTGGCATTTAGAGACATGCTTCTTTCACCTGCCGATGGGAGAGGCAACCGTTAGTCTTGAGGATGTTTACCGCATTCTACGCCTACCGATACGAGGAGAGTGGATTGTTTATGACCCTTGTCATGGCCATTAGACCTTCATAGCTTACTATCAGGATGAGGAAGCAAGACTTGGCATCTAGGGTTACGAGATCCGCTGGGAGTTTATGGCGGATCATTATGCTCATTTTGATGCCTTCCTGGCGACATTGATTGGTGGGATACTGGTTCCTGATCGTCACAAACATGGGTTCCCTATTGGTTGGGGAGACGTAGTCATGGGGATGAGACGAGACAAGACAGTTTATTCCTGGGGCCCTTATTTATTAGGCACACTCTACCACCAGCTACACGAGGTTTTCTATAGGAGGGCAAAGAGTATCTCATGTGGCACCACACTAATGATGATTTGGGCTTTTGAGCACATAGCAATATTTCAACCTCCCATTTAGAGACCACAGCTAGTTGAGGGGATGCCCTATGCCTATTACTATGTTGGTTCCTTACAAAAGTAAGGATGGGAGAGATGGGTTGGTGGTGCCATCAGATTGATACTATGGTGTCATTCATCTAGAGACCATATAGAGACTACCAGCACTGGGATGATGAGGTGGACCATCTCAACCTATGCAGACAGTATCATTACTTGATTAGTAGGACAGTGCAGAGCCAGCTAATCATAGAGATGTATCTGCAGTAGCGTGTCCTCAAATAGTTTGGAGAGCAGTAGGGTATACATGTAGGAACAACTGAGTATGCTCGGTCCTCCAGAGAGGCAACTTGGGGCCAGCGATTCCAATAGCATTTTCCGAGTAGAAGATTGATGAGCTAGGAGCCCAGTAGTGGGGATGGAGAGGTGGGATTGCAGATCTTGGGACCACATCTGACTATGACCTATGGTGGCAGGCACATAGACTAGTGTCACTGACAGATTTAGATGGGCCAGTACCTATGGACAAGAGGTTAGTTATACCACGTGTACCGAGGGCTAGGCGATGACGAAAAGACGGTGATAGAGGCAGAGGCTGAGGGAGGGATGGAGGTTGGGATGGAGGCAAGGGGGTATGGAGGCCAGGACAAAGGGGGAGATGGAGGCAGGGACAGAGGTTGGGGTGGAGATGATAGAGATGATGGGTATGATGGAGGAGATGGTCAGAGATAGAGAAGAGATGGTCAGAGACAAGGAAGGAGGGTGCACCCACATGTGGTGAGAGTAGCACTAGATGCTATCCCAAAGGTGGCCGAGGAGGGGGAGAGAGAGGAGGAGCAATCGAGCTAAGAGGGAGAGGAGGACATATAGGAGGATTAGTCAAGGCAGGAGGAGGAGGAGGAGAGATAAGAGGAGTCTGTGGCGTAGGAGGAGGCCAGATAGGAGGAGCATGTGGATGTGGATGTGGATGTGCCTTGGGATGAGGGAGTCGGTGGAGAAGATGCTGTAGAGGATGATGATGATGATGATGATTCCATAGATGAGGCTGAGAGACTGCTGAGATTTAGGATGGTGGAGGGAGATGAGGAGATACCATCCAGCTCGGCGCTGCCCCATGATGCTACGACAGACCAGAGGGTGGCAGACCTTCAAAGGAGACTAGATGAGATTATGGCAGAGGTCAAGAGATTGTGGGAAGAGCTAGAGGTGGCTTAGGTAGAGTAGGATCAAGCAATGATTCATCAGCAGGATTCAACTTAGTGGTGTGTAGAGTTTGCATCACTATGTTTAGGTCCTTCTGGGGATATTGCTCATGACCTTGCCAGGGTGAGCACTAGATATGGGTAGTACAAGAATCTATATGAGTAGGCAGTGCCTCCTAAACAATGAGATCCTACACTATCATGCTCACAAATGAGGATAGGCAGTGGTCACAGATTAGGGAGTGGGAGCGGCAACAAGAGCCATACCAATGTAGGAGGATCCACCTCCTCAGGGTACACATCAGGGCACAGGTCCCACCACTCACACAGGCATGCCTCGATTCATCATTTGAGCCACAGTCATGGGTTTACCAGTTTAGGGTAGAGATTAGTATAGAGCTAGCCACCAGTGGTAGATCCTTTGCTCTCTCAGAGTTAGACAACATTGTCATCACAGGTGTCTATTACCGTGGAGATGATGCCATCAGTGTCAGTTCCATTGGTTGCATAGATAGAGGCTGCTATAGGTCCACCCATTATCTCAGCCCCATTCACAGATCCTCAGCCACCACACTCTTTGCCACAAGGGGATGATGAGAGCCTCCCCGAGGGGCATGTTTGTTATATTTGTTTTTATGTTATGACAGTATGTATAGAACACTAAGCCTACGAGCTCCATTTTTGGGATATCTATTGACTCTATCCTGTGACATTGTATATTTTTTAGATGATATTATATGATGATACAGTTTTGATGTAGCCTATATGTGTGTTATGCAATGTTATTTGATTTATGCATTATGATATATGTGATGTGATGCATTATGTATGATGTTGATGTATGATGGATGGTGGTATTATTTATATGTGTTTTCATGTATGTCCTATGATTCTTACTTATGAGATGATCCTATGATGATGCAATGCTTATTTATATGTTATGTTGATTTTGTGATGATGGAAATAATGATATGCATAACATATTTATTTGAATGGATGTCATGTTTGTGATAATGTGAATGCAATCTATAATGAAATGTGTATGATTTAATGCTATGGATGATGTATGTATGGACCTAATGCAATGTTTTATATGATCATGTATGCACTTATGTTTTTGTATATCATAGGATATTATCGTGAGATGGACGAGAGAAAGATGACCAGACCAAAGGAGATGCATGTTAGTTCCTAGACCAAATCCTTAAAAACTTTACTATAGGACTTTAATATTTATTGCTCTTAATCATCATTGGGTAGACTATTGTAATGGCCAACAAACACCATGATATGACATAGATCAAGGTGTGCATAGTCGTACCATCACATAAGACAAGCAGTCATACACAAGGATGATCACGACTCATACTAAGAGCATAATTGCCCCAGTCTTTTTGTCATAATCAACCACAAGTAGAAAAAGACAAGGACAATTCATGAAATGTCATTGCTTCTCTAAATCTTGTTTCCAGGACATCCTTGAGAAACTAGTGGCATGATTTCCAAAATATAAAATGCAGCCCTTATCATGATACATCTTTGTTTTTCTAAATCCCAGAATCAGGACCTCCCTAAGAAACTAGTAATCATGCATGTCAATCATCATGATACATCGTTGCTTCTCTAAATCATGTTATTGGGATCTCACTAAAAAACTAATAACATGAATAAAATCCAAAAGACAAGTTTCAAGTGTTTTCCAAGTGTGTCTGGATACCCATTGTTCTAATGTTAAGATGTCAAGTTTGATGACAATGAGATGTCAGGGTGTCAAAGTTTTGATGATGCCAAGAAGATGAATGCTGAAGATTGCCAAATTTAGGAAGGACACATCCTGAATAATGTTGATGTTGAGAAGATTGATCCCTAAATGTCAAAAGGGATCCCTTGAAATGATGACGATGCCTAGGAAGGACACATCCTAAGGCATAAATGACAGAGTTTGTTCTTCATAAGGACACATCTAAAGAGTACTGATGTCAAGAGGCATGATCCTTAGATGTCAAGAGGATCCCTCAAAATTTTGAATGATAGTGACAATGCCTAGGAAGGACACATCCTAAGGCATGAATGACAGAGGCTATTCTGTAGGACACATCTGCAAGATAACCAAGAGTTGACCATTTGACAGGTTATAATAATGTAACTACTTTTGACCAAGTTTGACCGAAGTTCAGCTGAGTTTGACTTGTGTTGACTATATGTCGATATTGTCATGATCATATGATTGTCATGTTGATGAGATTGTCATATTGAAATAAATTATTTCCATAATTCATTTTAGGAGTTTATCCATTTAGGAATGATTCTCTTTGACTTGAAGACATTTTGATGTGTGTTCCAGTGTAATGGCATGGACCCTAATGGACTGACCTAGTGTGGCCTTGGGGGCTCATCGATAGATGGCCTTGCCTACATCATACACTCAGAGACCTCATAGTTTGACATGACCAATGAATTTGTCTTGATGACCAAATATTGTGCCATGATTTTATTTTGACCAACCTAAAAGTATTGACCTAATGTCTCAGGGACTCAAGTATGAGTCTTTCCTATGTAGCAAATGCACAGAGACAACATAGTTTAGACAAATGACAAAGACTGATTGATTGACTTGACAAGGAATGACTCTATTTTTGTGTTTTCGAGCAATTTGACATTTGTTGTGGTTTTCTTTGGGACGTTTTTTGGTTTCTAGGTCTTTTTTCAAGACATTTTGCGATGTTTTTGGTCTTTTTTCAAGACTTTTTGCCATGTTTTTATCTTCTTTTTTTCTTCAGGATGTTTTGTGATGTTTTTGATCTTTTTTTTTTTAGGACTTTTTGCCATGTTTTTGTCCTTTTTTAGGACATTTGAGCAATTTTTGAAACCATGCATCACATCCACTATAGTTACATGATAAAAAATTTTCCCCCAGTCAGGTCCAAGACTTAGGAAATTTTAAAGGACATGAAAGGGATGTGCCTGGGGTGCTGGATGGACAGTATTCAGGACTTGACGTCAACCTGCTATCAACCATGAAAGGAAGGGTATGATGTGGTGGTGACAGAAAATGTATTTCATCCTAGGCCACAATAGAGAAAGTAACAGTAGATGGCAAAGCAATGATTGATTACACATGCCGCTTGTTTTCCAGGTTTTCACCATGGTACTTATCCAAAGCACCTATTTTCTAGGTTTTCACTATTGGACGGATGATTTTTCTTTACTATTTTTGTCATTTTTCTTATTTTTTAGTTCTACCAAGACTCTTGTTTGCTAGGTTTTCATCAAATCAATGATTTTTTACTATTTTTCAATTTTTTTGTATTTTACGATTTTCAATTGGATCTCCTAATGCTTTGCGTAGAAATTTCAGAGATGTATACTATTGATAGGCTATGTTAGTTGTTCTCCATCTGGAGTCACCAACTAATAAGCTCCAGAACCAAAAGAGGATATGATGACATAAGGACCTAACCAGTTTGGTTCAAACTTGCCTAGCTTTTCTCTATTAGCCTGGTTCTTAGGGTTCTGCGTGAGGACTAAGTCATCGATGTCAAATTTCTTGACCATAACCTTCTTGTTGTAACTATGATAGAGATGGTTTTGATATGCTTGTAGATAGTTTAGGGAATTTTTCCTTCTTTCCTCTAGCATCTCCAGCTCATGTAGGCGCAACTGTCTATACTCCTCATCATTAGTTAAACCCTTTAGGGAGACTAATAAAGAAGGAATTTCAACCTCAATGGGCAAGATGGCCTCAACTCCAAAGACCAGGGTGAAAGGAGATGCTCCTATAGGTGTACGAATGCTAGTGCGGTAAGCCCACAGAGTAGGGTTGAGTTGTATATGCTAGTCACAACCAACATCACTGAAAGTCTTTTTAAGGATTTTAACAATGGTTTTATTTGATGCCTTAGCTTGAATATTTCCTTGTGGGTAATACAAAGATGAAAAATGGTGTTGGAAGTGAAATCACTCACATAACTCACAAACGTCTTTGTTTTTAAACGAACGTCCATTGTCAGTGATGATGGATTACGAAAGGCCATACCAGAAAATGATGTAGTTGAGAATGAATTTGGATATTTGTTTTCCAGTTATGTATGTCAGAGGGATGGCTTCGATCCACTTTGTAAAATACTCAGTGGCGGTGATGAGAATTTGTGGCCATTGGATGAGGTAGGATGTATCTTACCCACGAGGTCGAGTCCGCACTGAGCGAAGGGCCAAGGAGAGGTGATTGGCTGAAGTTCCTGTGTTGGAGCATGGATCAAATCACTATGAACCTGGCATTGGCAATGAGTCCTAACATATTCTATTGCATCTTTTTCAATGGTCAGCCAATAGTACTCGATTCTCGTTACTTTCTTGGCTAGAGTAGGACCACTCAAATGAGACCTGCATATATAGTCATGTCTGTCGCGTAAGGTTGTACATGCTTCATTGGTGTTGAGACATCTAAGGAGGGTGTCGTCAAAGCTACGGAGGTAAAGGGTGTCGCTGACGATTTCATATCTTGTGGCTTTTCAAATGAAGGACTTCCTCTAGTTATTGGACAGGTTAGGTGGAATGGTTTGAGACTTAAGGTAGTCATAAATATCTTGGTACCAGGGAGAGTCAGGACCAACAAGTTCACATACCATCTCTGACTCTGGAATGGCATAGGCAGGGACCAACAATTGTTCTATTAGGAATTCCAGTAGAGGCATATTGCTTGAAATGTCGAGGAGAGAACCTATTGTAGCCATGGCATCTGTCGCTTTATTCTATGCTCTTGGAACTTGTTCAAAAGTTACCATGTGGAAGTACATTTGAAAACTATCAACCATTTGTTTGTAGAGCATCAGCTTCTCATCTTTTGTGTCATAGTCATCATTAACCTGGTTGATGACGAGCTGAGAATCCCCATAGAAATGTAGTGTTCTGATTTTCCATTTTATTGCCATTCTAAGTCCTATAACTAGTGCCTCATATTCCACCACATTGTTTGTGCATGGTGAAGCTATGTAGAAAGACTTAGGGATGGAGTCTTCTTGAGGGATGATGAACAGGATCCCTGCCCTTGAGCCATGATTTGTGTGCGATCCGTCAAAGTAGAGTCACCAAGGTGACTTAGGTTCCATATGGAATATCAACTCATCTAGAAAATTTGCCACTAATGAGTGATCACTTTGTAAAGGTGCGTCCGCTAGCTAGTCTGCTATGACTTGTTCTTTTATTTCCTTTATTTCTACATATTGAATGTCATATTCACTCAGAATCATGACTAGTTTTTCCAGACATCCTGTTAATGTTTCCCAACTTAACAAATATTTGAGGGGGTTGATCTTTGCTACTAGTTGTGTCTGATGACTTAACATATAATTTCTTAGCTTCTATGTTTCAAAGATCAAAACTAGACAAGCCCATTCAATTGATGTGTAGTTTAGTTCATACCCGACCAATGCCCGACTGATATAATATATAGCTCTTTCTTTTTCTTCTTGGTCGTTCTGCGCTAGTAATGCCCCCAATGCTGAATTAGTGGTAGAGATGTATAGGATCAATGGTTTTCCATGAATGGGAGGCATGAGGACTGGTAGTGATAGTAAGTAATATTTTATTTGCTGAAAGGATTCTTTGCATTTATGTGTCCATACAAAGGGGATGCCTTTGTGCAACAGATATTGGAATGGGTGACATTTGTTAGCCAATTGTGCTATGAATCGCCTAATGGATTGTACCCTACCTTGTAGGGTTCTGAGTTCACTGATTCCTTTGGGTGGAGGCATGTCTATGATGGCTTTTACTTTTGTTGGATCGACCTCAATGCCTCTACGAGAAACTATGTTTCCCAAGAGTTTACCTGATGTTACACTGAAGACACATTTCTTAGGATTTAGCTAGACTTTGTATTCTTCCAGTCTCTTGAAAATTGTGTCTAACACCTTCAGATGATCTTTCCTTGTTATTGATTTAGCCAATAGGTCATATACATAATCTTCCTTCATTTTATGCATCATGTCATGAAAGATTGTGGTCATAGCCCTCTGATATGTGGCACCTACATTTTTAAGACCGAATGGCATGACATTCCAATAGTATGTACCCTATGGGCAAGTAAATGTCATTTTGTGCTGGTCTTCTGGGGCAATGCAAATCTGATTATAGCCAGAGAAACCATCCATGAGGGACAGCATCTCATATCATGTTGTGAGGTCAAGTATGATATCAATATTTTGTAAAGGAAATTCATCTTTTGGGCATGCCTTATTTAGGTCTCTAAAATCTGTATAGACATGGATCATCCCATTTTGCTTTGTTACTGGCACCAGGTTAGATATCCATTCAACATAATCAATAGATCATGTGAATCCAACATCTAGAATTTTCTTCAACTCAGCCTTGACCAATAGAGTAACCTGAGGATGCATTTTGCATAACTTATGTTTAACTAGTTTGGCATTAGGCAATAGTGGTAGATGGTGCAGAACTAGTTATGGGTCTAATCCTAGCATGTCAGCATAGGACCATGTGAAGTTGATTTTACATTCTACGAAGAATTTATGAAATTTCGGTCTCTTCCTCAGTCAGGGATGTAGAAAAGAGGACCATTTTGGGATCTTCTGCAGTTGATATATTGTCTTCTATGGTGTCTTCTATAAGCATAGCTGATTTCTCTTATTGTATGAGAAGAAAGTCTAGTCCTCCATCTTTGGGTGCCTCAAAGATGTTTTCACTCATAGATGCATCCTTTGTTTTTACTTTCTTGTCGTCAGAAGGTGCCTTTCGATTTTCACCTAAAGACATTTCCTTTTTATTTTATTTTTAATTTTAATTTTGTGATTGGAGGACAAAGCAGTCTCACTTAAATAAGCCGCACAATCTAGATCAATGGTGAATCCTGCCTTGTGAACGCTACTAGGTATGCCCTCACGTAATCCCATAAACTCTACAATTCCCTCATCATTCTGAAAAGTGTCCAGGACTAGCGGGCCTTGTTGGTCCCAATCGACTAGTTGAGGATAAACTAGGGAAATGCCATCTTCAATGTTGGTGAATTGAGGGGAGGATGTAGAAAGCATGCAGATGGATTCAATGATATTGTAGATGAAATTATCATCATCCAATTCCACATCAGACTCTATCCAATAGTCCCCTTCACTTGTTTCATATTTGTTGTCAAAATAAAGGGTGAAGGACTCAGAGTCATGATTGTCAGTGTCATTTGGTAACTCAGATGGGTTGGACTAATGGGATTCAGATGGTGGGGTTTGTATTTCATGGGGAAGGGAAATGGAACTATGACTATTTGGTGCCTGATCAATTTTAAATATTTTCCAAAATCCTTTTTTGGAGGTTAGTTCCCCCATTTCGATAAACAAATCATCGAGGAAATAGTCACTTAAGGATCGTTTAGAGCCAAATTCCCACTCTCGGGAGTCAGTTTTAGTGAGAGTTTCCTTAGCGGTCTTGATACTTTCTAAAGCATGCGCTCACTCACTCAAAATTCCAATGGTACATCGATCGTCACTGTCGGCCGATCCAAACCCTAGTCCAAGATACTTTGGTATTTTGAAAGGTTCTATGGGCTCTCTTCATCCAATTTTATTTCTTCCTAGGCCACTAGTGCCATCATAGCCCTTAGCCTTCATTATGTCATATCCTTTGCTCTATTTCTTAACTGGTAATGGGGGTAGTTCGACCATATCTTTATAGAGCCATCCTATGATATCAGCAAGGTCCTCGTTACTCATGTCTCCCCACTTGATGAAAACTATTTTTAGTGGAACTTTGAAAATTACTTTGGGTTCCATTCTAAAACATCGCCGACCATAGACCTTCGGAGACTTGGGTATTGTTGTTATGCTATACATTGTATGTAGTTTGAATTCTCCACAGCCGAGGTCCTGGATCTTGATAGTGGTTTCAGCCTTAGGGTTTACGAAAGATGGTGGTGTGGTGGAAGATGTGGACGGAGTGGACATGGAAGATGATGTGAGTGTGGATGGGTCAATGTATTTGGGTGAAGAGGAACTAGGTGCTTCTCAGTTAATAGGCACTCAGTTTGCAGAAATACCCCTTAGGTTGGTACAATATTGAAAAGGGTCGGGGTCTCCATATATGGTTATTTCTGTTCCGTCAAATGGGAACTTTAAGCATTGGTGATATGTGGATGGAACAAATTTTAAGGCATGAATCCATGGGCGACCGAGCAAGATATTGTAAGGTAATTCTAGATCTAGGACCTGACAGGTTGTATCCACAATCACTGGTCCCACTCAGATAGGAAGAGAAATAACACCTCGTGAAGAGCGTTCTTCGTCATCATATGCTTTGATCACTATACTCTTTGTAGGGTCTACACATGCATTAGAAAATATTTGAGCCTTAACCAATTTCAAGGAGCATATGTTCAATCCTTCTTTACCATCTACTAAAACTCTTCTGACCTTGTGCTTATGGATGAAAGTTTCAATGTGTAATGCATCGTTATGGTTGGTCTTAGGTGACGAGTAGTCTTGATCAGAAAAGGTGACGTGATGAGGCGTAGTGAGGTATCCCACCATGGTTGCAAACTGATTGACATCAGTGTCCTTAGGGACTGACGACTCTTGCAATTTTTTATCCAGTATAGCCTTATGCGTGGGAGAGATACAAAGCAGCTCGAGTATAGAAATTTGTGCGAGAGTTTTGCCAAGATAGTCGATAAGGTTGAACTGACTCTTTGGTTGCCACTGTTTTGTGGTTGAGACAAGTTTTGACTATTTAGGAGATGGGCCAAGTATGGTGATTTTGGGTTGCCTAGTGGATGGCAGACCAACTATGGTGACCTTGCCACTTCGAGTAGTAGCATTGCATTGAGGTGCTCTCCTGACCATAATGTTATTGATGTATTCATCGTCAGCTCAGACATTATTTAGAATAGGTTCACCAGAATAGTCATACTTGGCATGGGCAAAGTTAGCTTGACTATTGTTTATCTATGGACCTGACGTGCAAGCATTATTAGAACCATGGTCTTGCAGTGGGTTCTTATGAATAGTATGATCTAAATTGGAGGAAAATTGTGATCCACCTACCTCAATGATACGACTCTCAATAAGATCTTGTACTAGGTTTTTCAATTGTCGACAGGTAGAGGTTTTATGTCCTTTTTCCTGATGATAATTGCAAAATACATTATCGTCCCACCATGTTGGTTTGAATTGTCCTGGGTCATATGGTTTTGGTTCTTGAAGTGTGATGACATCATTCTAGAGGCATTTCTTGAGGACTTCTTCAATGGGTTCACCCAAGGGAGTGAATGTGCGACCCCTGGGGAATTGTCTCATTTGACTGTATTGTCCTTGATTATTTGGTCGCTTTGGTTGTTTGAAGGGACATTGGTTGGGGTTGTTGATATCATTTTTTATTTGTTTTGCGGTTGAGCCCCTTTTAGGGCCAATATAGGACCCATAGTGTTGGCAACCTTGGTGTCAACAACAATGTCATTTGTAACATGTTTATTCTTGACCTAGTATTTCTTTTTGTCGGTGGGAGGATTGGCATTTGTGTTTTTAGGACTGTATTTTAGTTCTCCCTTTGCAATAAGGGCTTTCTCAATCTGGACACCTTTTTCGACTAGGTTCGTGAAGGTTATGCAACAATGCACTTGCAATGCATATTTTAGGGGGGCCAAAAGTGTTTGAATGAACATGTCCACCTTTTCCTTTTTCAGTATGTCACTGTGACACCGACTAGCTAGACTTCTCCATTTTTGAAAGAATGGGATGAATGTCTCACCGGAATCCTCTTGCGTGAGATTGCACAAACTAGTAATAGAGGTGTCCATGTCAATGTTGTATGCGTAAATTTTTATGAATTTTTGTTTAAGATCATTCCATGTTTGGATATCCTTTTGAGTTGAAAACCATTCAAGGGTAGGACCTACAAGACTTTTAGAAAATAGTCTCATCAGGTGCATTTGTTCGTAGGCAACGTCCATACAATTGGTTGCAAATTCGTAGACATGTTAAATGTAGTTTCTCTTTCCTCTGTATTGGTAAAATTAGGTGACACATATCCCAGAGGAAATGGTGGCATGTATAAGTTCATGTCGAAGGGATATACATTTAGGTAATATGACACTTTTGATCTCTTTCCAGATATTTGTATGTTTTCTATAGTCTTCTCTAGACCCATCAGTTTTGCTTGTAAGGCATCTATTACAGGGTCATTTATGGTCCCATACATTGGATTGATTGGTACGCCATAAGTCCCTGTTGGTTGTGTGTGGATATTGGTGTATTGTGGAGGGATGGATTGTTGTGACATGTATGATGTTTTCGGATTGGCGTGTTGTTGGTATTGAAAGTTTGGATTGGGGGAATGTTGGTGAGTATGAATGTGGGACGAGTATGTTGGGATGTGTCCCCCAGCCATTTGTGTTGATATTTAGGGAATATGGTAACCATGAACATTGTGATGTGCTAATGATGCCATGGGTTGTGTGTTTTGACTACCTTGTCCAAATTGTTGGGTTTGGACAAGGGGAATGGTCATATTTTGTCCTTTGGATTTTATAGTATTGGACAGTGTTGACATGTTAACATTTTTTTGTTGTCCTTGAATAAAGATGCCACCCAAAGGATTTTGTGAGTTACCAATGAGAGGGTATGACGAAGGTGTACTCATGGTACTAGATGTAGTTTTCAATGGAGGATTTGTGTGACTTGATGATGCCCCCATGGCATTTACCTAAGTGGTAAAGAGAGGATTGGAATAACTTTCCCACATTGCCGAGGATCCAAAGGTGGTTCCAACTGATTGTGATAGTGTTGTGGATATTGTAGGCACTGTGATAGATTACAAGCCTCCAATGGATGTAGCATTTATTGAGTTGGAGGTGTTTGGAAAGTTGGAGGTAGCATGCACAGTCGTTGTAGTGTCAAAGAAAGTATTTCTCGTAGTGTTTGGAGATTGACCACTATTTGACATGCTATGCACGTTGTTGACATTAAGGTCAGGAGATGTTGATTTCAACGTGTTAATGTCAAATCCATGGGGTAACGTAGCTCTTTGACTTAAGAGTATGGCCAAATATTTGTCTCTGTCATATAGGACCATTTGTTCCATGAATTAAGAGGCCTTTGGATCTTGTGTTGCTACCTCTAGGTTTTCCTCAAATATTTTTTTGTATTCATCCTTACATAAGAATGGTTCAAAGGGATTGTTTGATGAGGATGGTATGGTCATGAGAGGTTGATTATTTGCATTGCCAAATGGATCGTCAAAAGTCCAATTTGGGTCATACATGTGATTGTTGACATTGGAAGTGGAGTCTTGTCCAAAGTTTTACATTTGTCATTTATGTTTTTGGAGTCTAGTTTCCACCATAAAATGAGATTTCTCAAATGAAAATGACAACTAAATGTAATGATGACACTATGCAAGGTCTAGGTTTAAAATGATGACTAGGATGAATAATATTTTTGGGAATAAAATATGCAATGTCTAAACTTAGAATGCAATTTGAGAAAAGGATAACTAAGCACTTCTAAGCTCAATCTTTGTTTTCGATCTCAGTTACTAAAGGACTTGTTGAAAATGACAAGATGACAAGGTCAAAATGACTAGTGAGTTTTCCTAACTAGACTTTTGAGTTGGAAAATCTCACAAAAGGGACAATGACTGAAAAGGGGAATGATGATTAAGTCCAAGATAACCTAATTTTGAAAGCAATGACATTGCAAATTGTGTTGAGATTTTCCTAATCCAAAGTATGCAAGTATTAAAACCTAGGGTCAAGCTAATGCCTAATGTATGCAACTAAAAAGAAATGAAGGATGAAACCTATGGTCAAGAATGCAAACTAATGGTCAAAAATTTTGAGCAATTTCAAAGTTGGTTTCTGCTAGAATCCCTTTGGAAATAGTGTTTGACAAAATATTGACAAAGTGTAGACTTAGATTTGACTTTGTATCAGGGTTTTACTTGTGATAAGAAAATGCGTCGTTTGATGCCTCAAATGTGTCACAATGTCTCGAATGTGGTTTGGTTTTAGCGAATGCGGCTCTGGGACTGACAAATGTGACTTTGTTTTGCAGATGTGGCTCTGTGAGGTTTAGATGTGTCACGACATAGACAAATGTAGTGTTTGAGAGATCAAATGTGGTTTAACAGTGCGATTGCATCTCAATATTTTTAGATGTGTCACAGAACATCGAATATGGTTCAACAAATGTAATACAGTTTGTTAAAATTGAGTTTCTTGACGTATTGAGGGAAAATTTGATCTGTCTAATGGTGAATATTTTGTCCAGAAATGTAAATGTGGTGAATAATGTTTGAGAAATCCAACAAGCACTTGACAAGCACAATGTTTTGAGTGTAAGCAAGTACACATAAGACAAGTACAATCCTAAAAGGCCAATAGGCCAAGCATTTGTATACTTGATATAGCCCACCAATATACCCTAGATTGGTGCTAAAAAAAATTCCTTCTCGAGAGTGGATAGCTTAGAATTTTGGTGGCATTGGCTCCCCTCCACGGCTCATTAACATCATTCGAGCACACCAAATTTGGATTCTTGGATAGTGACTTTGCAAGAATTGCTATCTCTACTCAAGGGGATCAGTATTGACTATCTTTGGGCATGATACTATACCCTGCACTATATCAAGCAACGGCCAAAAAGGGTTGAACTCTAAAACCAAAGGTGTTTAGTACGAGAATTCTATTTGTAGGGCATGATACATGTGGTGAGATTCCCCTTTCGAATCCATCTCATTGGAACCATACGCGTGATTCTTGGGCTTTGCCCAAGAATCCACTTTTATATACCAGTTGGAAGTCCCTCGGGTTTAGGGTGCTACTGGTCTGAGTCGTCCTGGGGTGAGTAATTTTTCCCACCATCACAGGCCCAAGTTCTAGAGTTAGTAACCATTTCTCTTACACCCAAGATCACCCGAAAGTGCAAGGGGAGAGGATACTTCGATTACTAAGTCATGAGGGTAATAACACATAAAAATGGGTCTAGTTTTCTAATCACCAAGTTTTCACAAGGTGAGAGCATAATCACCTACCATTTTGCAAACACAATCAGACAAAGTAGAAACACAAGTTTGTTTTAATTGCACTAAAAGGAAATGTGTACTAATCTAAGAAAAAGACAGGCACAATGTTTTAGTGTTTAGTCTTCGACACTCGAACCTGCAAACCACAAGTTACAAGTTTCTTATCCACCAGTCTTGGACCCATGAAAAGTAACTGCCACGCACTGCAAATTAAAATTAGTACCACAAAAACCTATGCTAGGTAGAATGCAGAAGAAAACCAGAATGTCAAAGAAAACAAAAAGAATAGAAAAACATCAAAAATCTGAATGCAAATAAGAAGAAAACATTACCAGGAAAATGTGTCACAATAGAGAAAATGCGTCGCCCTATGTTGTAAATGTGGCCTGATAGTTCAAATGTAGCTTTCTAGACTTCAATTGCGGCACATCAGGGTGATTTTGGTGTTTGAGCCTTCAAATGTGTCGCGACGCATCAGATGCCTCATGATAAAAGATGGGTGTGTCACTTTGTACTTGTACTTCTAGAAATGACAGAAAAAAAAAACTGTACGGAAATAATTAAAAAAATACAGAGTTGGGTTCACCAATGTATCTATGGGTTAAATTTAGGTTAGATTAGATGTTAGAAAATCAACAAAGACTATATACCCAAAGAAATATGAAGTACAAAGAAAATTAAAAGCAAGAATGATTATACCTGTTCGTCGAATCTTCCATGATTACCTCCATAGCACCTCCTAGCTTGCAGCATATGATTGATGCCCTCAGATTGAGTGTGTGAGAATTTCAACTATGACATTGTCCTATGCAAGTTTTGAAAGATTTATATAAAACTATGCCTATGCCTATGACAATATGACTCTAAAATGTAAAATAAATCTATGCATAAATGTGTCAAAATAACCAAATCTATGTGCGTAATCTAAAAATGAGAGCAAAATAGCATTTTATAGAAAATGTCATTTTGAATGGGCGGACGAGATCGACTTTTGGAAGAGACCTAAAATCAGAGGACAAGATTTAATTTGACAATCCCTAATCAAGGTTAGGGAAAAATCATTAAGCGAGCAGTCGACATGTCATCTAAGAGAATCAAATCAGTGGTACAGAATAAATGAGATAATTAATTAGAAAAATAAAAAAAATTGAAAATCAAGAAGATAAAGACTACCTGATTTGTGAGATTCAAAAAATCAAGCAGGTAAGAGTTGAACTAAAGATCAAATTTGGAAAGTCAAGAATCTGCCAGATTACTTGATTTTTTGGAGGAATATTACCATTTTGAATTAAATTAATTCAAAATATGGATTTTGTGAAATAATAAATAATCAATTTTCAGATTATTTACTAAAATGAACTGACAGTTAAGAATGTGAAATCATTTTAAATAATTAACCTATTTAAAATGAGAGAAATGCTAATTTTGACAATTAAATAATTAAAGATAATTATTTAATTTAGCGATATGATTAATAATTAAATAAATTAATCAATTCATTTAATTATGACAATTAGTGACATATTAAATAAATAAATAAGATTTATTTATTTAATAATCAAGAAGAAATGAATGAAGAAGGGTAATTAAATAAATTAAGAAATTTATTTAATTAGAGGAAGACTTAGACAATTAATCACGTATTTAATAAATAAATAAAATTTATTTATTTAATAATCATGAAGAATAAAAGGACATGAATTAATTAAATAATTATGAATTATTTAATCAATAGTCGAATGTGGACCAAGGACATAATTAAGATGTCATAATTATGCTAGGATGAAAGTGGTAAAACTAGAGCTTGCAGGCCTAGGTCATTTTTAAGTGTGTACAATGGCGATATGATGTAGTGATGCATGATGTATGAAATTATGTCTATGAAATGATATATGCACGTATTATGATATGATGTTTATGATATGCAAATGGATGCTTTGATATATGATGTATGATGTACATGGATTGTTACTAATAGTTATGTTTATGACATGCTCAATGGATGCTTATGATACATGTGGTATGGATTAGATGGGATGATTATGTAATGAATGCAATGTTATGTTTCATGATATGCTTACAATAACCAATTTATATTACGCAATGATGCAAATGAAATGCATGTGGTATGATTAATGCTTTCTATGTGATATGATATGCAATATGCTAATTGTTTATGGATGCAGGATGAATGCAACAATGATGATGATTCGTGATTAACTGTCATGGTGCCATGTTCACACGAAAAAGGAGATGGAAGAAAGCAAGAGATTCCAACAAGACATTAGATGTGATGATGATGATGATGATGATGATAATTTTATTGCCGAGGAGTTGGGTTTTTAAAAGGTCCAATTACCATATGTTTGATAGCACACATAGGCATGATGCATCAAGGTATAAAGAACCAGGATGGTGTTGCACCTAGTGTGATGGACTTTGAATCGACAATCAGATAGGAGTATCCCTATTCACACCTAGAATACAAAACCTTATTCAAAATGTAGTTCAGATATTCCAAACATCTTAGACCAAAACATAAAAAGGCAAGCCTTCATATGTGGTCAACAAGATACCTAAAACATCCTCCCTACACCCAAACAAAGCACGCATGACCAAGGTTATAATACAAGAATATCCAACAATCAGAATAGATAAAAAAGATAATGATCGTTGCCCCATTTATATCTCTCTAAATCCCCTCATTTGGGACATCATCGAGAGGTCATCGAAATGAGCAAGATAAGTCAAAAGACAAAGATAATGTAAACAAACAAGCTAATGTTCTTCATACCGCTAGCCAAGACTAAACTACGATGATGCTTGATGTTGATGTCCATTGTATCAAGGATACATCCTAGGACATGATGATATCAGATGATTGATATGTGACTGATTAGATGACAGGCTATTGACACAAAGGGTTGACCAACTTGTTTACGTACTGACCTAGACTTGAGACTTTGACATTTTGAGTTTCCACTTTTTAACCTGCTAGACTTGTTTCCAATTGTTTCACCAAAGGTTGAAGATGACGATTGATTTATTATGAGTGATGTTTATTGCAGATGAAAGCGAGATGGGGAGGGTGGATTTTTTCAAATATTTGGATGTTTTTGAAATATTTTGAGGTTGTTTTTGGTATTTTCAAGATTTTACAAATGTTTTAATTTTTCAAAATTTCCAATGTTTTGGGGTTTTCTGAGATTTTGACCAAGAGACTAACCTAAAGACCTATCCTAGGGGCCTTGGGGGCTGATCAACAAATTAGCCTTGCCTACGTTATACATGTAGAGACCATGTAGTTTGACTGAAACAAACTCAATTATTGATGAGATATAAATAAATAGATTGCTAGTTTATTCTGACGAACTCCTAAAGGACTGACCTAAGTGTCTCGGGGGATGATCAAAGATCAACCTTGCCTACGTTCAAAGGTCATAGATGACGTACTTCAACATGACGACTCTATTTCTTGACCTTTTTTACTTTTTGACCTATTTTTTGGATTTTGATATGTTTTGAATGTTTTTTGATTTTCTTGGTTTTATGAATTTTTTTTGGATTTTTGGATTTTTTGATGTTTTTGTATTTTTTGATTTTGGGACCTCAAGAACATACATGAATCCAATCTGATGAGAACATTCCCCTAGTGTGAAACAATAGACAACTCTGATATAGGAAGGAAAAATAGACCTTGAGAATGGGCCGAGTATTACTAGGAGGGATCATGACACAAACACAAGACCAAACTATGATGCGGATGTGGATGTGTGATGGATGGGGATATGGAATACGATGGATGGTGAAAGTGTGATGGATGGAGGATGCAGAACAAGCCTCAAAGATCCTGGTGGATGGAAAGTGCTTATTTACACAAGGTGCCTGTTTCCCAGGTTTTCACCAAGGTACTTGCCCAAAGCACCATTGAAGTGGTTTTCACTAGAGGATGATTTTTTTTACTATTTTTAATCCTTTTTCTGATTTTTTTTATTTGGATTTTTTGTTTTTTTGTTTTTTTGTTGTTACCAAGATGCCTGTTTGCCAGGTTTTCATCAAGGTAACCATTTTTTCAGGACATTTTCTAATTTTTTTTATTTTTTGGTTCTATACCTTACAAGATTTTAGGCATAAAACTTTTTGAGATGGGAGCTATTCATGGGATCCTACAGAGGCTCCCCTTTGGGTGTTGATAACTGATATTCCCCTGACTTGTAACTTGTTGTGATGATGAATGGCCACAACCAGTTGGGTTCAAATTTTCCTTTGTCATTTGGATTTGGGACATTCTTTTGGTTCTCCTTTAGCATAAGTTCTTTGACTTGGAAGGTCCTACTCCTGATCTTCTTGTTATAGTTCTTCTTGATTCAATTCTAATACACCTGCAGGTGGTTCAATGCCTCCATTTGTTGTTCATCTAGCAATTCCAGCTCATTTAATCATGATACCCGATATTCCTCGTCTGTGATGAGATTTTGCAATGATATTCTTAGTGACGGGAGCTTAATATTGATGGGTAATATGGCTTTTGATCCATAAACCAAGCAAAAGGGAGTGGCACCTATGGATGTGCAAATGCTAGTTCGATAGGACCTGAGGGTAGGATTTAGTTGCAGATGCCAATCACAACCAACTTCATTGATCATTTTCTTGAGGATTTTTAGAATGTTCTTGTTTGTAGCCTCATCTTGCTTGTTTCCTTGGGGATAATACGAGGTGGAAAAGTGATGTTGGATTTTGAATTTGTCACATAGGTCATTGACATCCTAAGTTTTGAATGGTGTTCCATTATATGCGATAATGGCTTGTGGGACACCGTAGTGGCATATTAAATAGTTTAGGATGAAGTTTGATATCTACTTTCTGGTTATGTAGGTCATTGGTATAGCTTCCACCCACTTTCTGAAGTACTTAGTGGCGGTAATGATAAACTTGTGGCCACTAGATGAGGTGGGGGTGATTTTTCCAATGTGATCGAGCCCCCACTGCAAAAAAGGGCCAAGGTGTGACAATAGGATGGAGCTCTTAAGTTGGAGCATGGATGAGGTCCCCATGTTGTTGACATTATAGACACCTTCTGACATAGTCATGTGCATCTCTTTCCATAG
Organism: Sequoia sempervirens; assembly: GCA_007258455.2. NCBI lineage: Eukaryota > Viridiplantae > Streptophyta > Pinopsida > Cupressales > Cupressaceae > Sequoia > Sequoia sempervirens. The sequence goes on along the minus strand of VDFB02281492.1, from coordinate 213,361,437 downwards.
TAGGCCAATAATACCCCATCCTCAACAGTTTCTTGGCCAAGGTCATACCGCTTGAGTGTGAACCACATATGTCGTTATGTACCTCGATTAAGGCAGTCAATGCCTCCTCACCATTTAGACATCATAACAGGGTTCCTTATATGCTCCTATGGTAAAGTGTATCTCCTAGGATGACAAACCGGGATGCTTTCTTGAAAAAGGTTTTCTTAAGGTTTGAGGTTATGTCAATTGGGAGGACTCCTATTCTTAGATAAGTGTAGATGTCATGGTATCATGGATCACCAGGACCAATGATTTCACACACAAATTTTGACTCTAGTACCTTGAATGTAGGTACGAGAAGTTGCTCTACTAGGAATTCATGCTTTGGGATATTGCGAGGGATATCCAATAGGGATCTAATTGTTGTCATGGCATATGCTACTCTGTTGTTTTCTCTAGGTATCTGCTCAAATATGATCTCAATGAAGGATTCCTTAAGACTTTCCACCAATTTCTTGTATGGGGTTAACTTGTCTTCCTTAGTCTAGTACTCACCATTCACTTGATTGATTATGAGTTGTGAATCCCCATATACCTTGAGAACAATGATATGCCACTGCATTGATATTCTAAGTCCTATGGTTAGAGCCTCATATTTAGTGATATTGTTCATGCAGGGAAATTCCAAGTTGTAAGATCTTTGTATGCAGTCTCCCTGGGGGGTGATGAAAAAGACCCCAGCTCCAGATCCATGTTGTGTATAGGAACCATCAAATTACAACTTCTAGTGGTTTTCTATGATCAAATTGAAAATGGATTCAATGGGGAACTTAGAAATTAGCGGATTCTCTGAATACATCGGTGCCTCTTCTAGTTGGTCTACAATAGGTTGCCCTTTGATGGCCTTGTGTTCCACGTACTCAATGTAACATTCTGATAGGATCATGACCCACTTGGCCATCCTTCCTATGAGAATCACTTTGGAAAGAAAGTATTTGAGTGGGTCAATCTTTGTGATGAGTTTGATTTTGTGTGCTAACATGTAATGTTTGAACTTCTATGAGGAAAACACCACTGCTAGGAAAGCTTTTTCAATGAATGAATAATTTAACTCATGCCCTACCATTGTTTGCCTGATGCAGTAGATGGCCCTCTCTATTCTATTTTCATCATGTTGAGCTAGGAGAGCATCGAGAGCTGATATTGTTGTTGATATATAGAGGATTAGAGACTTTCCTTGGATTGGTGACATAAGAACTAGAGGTGTGAGAAAATATTCTTTGATTTTTTTAAAGGCTTGATCACACTTCTCATCGCATTCATACGCTACCCCCTTGTGGATTAGGTGGGAATAGGGGATTGACTTGTCTGCTAGCTGAGCTATGAACCGGCAGATTGACTGGAGCCTACTTTGTAGGCCTCTTAGCTCCTTTAATGTCTTAGGTGCCTCCATCTCAAGGATTTCCTTTGCCTTAGCAAGATCTATTTCAATTCCTCTCATAGACAAAATGTATCCTAACATCTTCCCTGATTGTACACTAAAGACACACCTCTTTGGATTAAGGTGAACTTTGTATTCATCAAGTCTGTCGAAGATGGCACTTAATGTTGTTATGTGGTCCCTTCTCTTTCTATATTTTTCTAATATTTCATCAACATAATCTTCCACAATCTTATGGATCATGTCATGAAAGATTAAGGTCATGGCCCTTTGATATGTTTCTCTAGCATTCTTTAGGCCAAATGGCATCATGTTCTAGCAATATGTCCCCCATGGACAAGTAAAAGTTGTTTTATGTTGATCTTCTTTAGCTATCATGATTTGGTTATACTCGGAGAATCCATCCATCAGTGAGAATATCTCATCTCTCGTGGTCATGTCTACAATCATATCAATGTTGGGTAGTGGGAAGTCATCTTTGGGACATGCCTTGTTCAGGTCCCTAAAATCTGTGCATATACGAATGTCCCCAGTGGGCTTTGATACAGGCACCAAGTTTGATACCCACTCTAGTTAGTTAATTGGCTGTATAAATCCTTCATCTAAGAGCTTTTGTAGTTCCATCTTGACTAACAAGGAAATCTAGGATGCATTTTTTTGAGTTTTTGTCTAACGGGCTTTGCTTTAGGGTAAACTGCTAGATGGTGGACCACAACTTCTAGATCAAGCCCAAACATATCAACATAGGTCCATGCAAAGTTGATCTTTCTTTCCCTTAAGAAAGTAGCTAGGAGTTCTTTTTCCTTTGACCTTAATGACTCAGCATAAAATGTGATATGTGGAGTTTCCTTTGTTCCCAAGTTGACTAGGTTGCATCTCTTACCTAGAACCGTTGACCTTTCCTGATGTAGAGCACTGAGAGGAAGATTGAATCCTTCATCCTCTAGTGCCTCAGAGAGGTTTTCATCATTGGATATGTCCTTTCTTTTTACTTTTTTTCTAGTTAGAGAGTGCCATAGTGTGGTTTTCGCTCAAAGACCTTGAGATTATTCTCAAATTTTTGCTTTTGTGACTAAAGGATTCAATTGTCTCCTCGTAGTAAGCTTGTGTTTCCAGTAGTATATCAAACCTAGCCCTATGATCCCCACATGGTATGGTATCCCTTAGTCCCATGAATTCTGAGAGCGCCTCATCATTTTTGAAAGTGTCAAGAATTGGTGGTCCTCATTGGTTGTAATCGATGAGTTGGGGGTAGACTAGATTTATTTCATGGGCATGACAGCCATTGGTTTCAAAATACACGGTGCTAATCATGAGGAGGGAGGTATCTTCAAAAATCATGGGTAAATCAGTTATGGGATCTTCCTCACTACCTACATCTATGACCTAATCTATGGATATAGGTATTTGATGAGTGGGTGTTGATTGCCAAGGAGGGTTTTTGACCTTCCTAACCAAGGCACCTCTACCAAGCATGGTCACCCTTGGTGGGGTACATCCGAGGCCAAGATTTCTCATATGCATCTCCGGAATGATAGGTGCCAGAAGTCCATTATCATTTTTTCCAATCTTTTTGTTTTTGTCATAGCCCATGGCAAGCATCATTTGTAAGCCTTTACTGCTATCATCCATAGGTAGGTTAGATGCTAGTCTATTGTCTTAGTATAAGAGATTTGATGGGTCTTCCTCTATCAGTTCACGACCTAGGTCCCCCCAACTTCTGAAGCTAGATGAACCTTCCGTGAAAGTTTGGGATGATGTCCTTGCTAGTTGGGGTTGTCCATGAGATCTAGGAGATTGTGGTAACTCTCCTACCACAAAAGAACTTTTGTTCATTTTGTAATTCCCACATCCATCATCTTGGATAATGACTTTGATTTCCAAAATTTTAGAGATGGAAGGTGTCTCTATCGCATAGTGGAGGCTAATGTAGCTGGTTCTACATATGGAGTGGTGGGGCCTTCATCGTTCTTTGGAACTTGGGGGATTTTGTAATATTTGGCTTCCAGGATTTTGCAATAGGCAAAGGGTTTAGGATCACTGTGGATGGTAACCTCTTGATTTTCATATGGGAATTTGACACAATGATGAAAGGTCGATGCAACTGCTTGCATCCCATGGATCCATGGACACTTGAGGAGAATGTTATAAGGCAGATCAAGATCCAGGACCTGGCATGTGGTTTCCATAATGGTGGGTCCTACTTGAAAAGGAATCTGGATAGTTCCTAGAGACACTCTTTCTTGATCATCATAAGCTCTTATTGTGATGCCCTTACCTTTTTCAATGGCATCATCTGAGAATCCCAAATTCTTTATCAATTTTAGGGAAGAAATATTAAGACCTACACCCCCATCCACCAGGACTCTCTTGACTTTATTTTTGTGAACCAGGATTTCAAGGTGAAGAGCACAATTGTGAGATGGTAGGGATCGGAAGTCCTAATCAGAGAATGTGAGGAGGCTTGGAGTGGTGATATTTATGACCATAGCTTGGAATTGGTCCGCATCTAGACCCATGGAGATGGTGGATGAGGCTAATGCTTCTTCTATAATTTTTCTATGGGAAGGCGATATCTTCAGCAACTCCATGATGGATATCTAAGTAGGATTTCTCTTTATTTAGTTGAGGACATTGTAGCCATAGCGATGGTGACTTTTCCGCCACGTGTGGTGACTCCACAATCTACGTTGGTTCCCTTAATGTTAATGATGGGGACATACTCCTCAAGTGTCACAACAACATTCTCATATACATGGTTCACATTATTGTATTTTCCTTTTCCCTTATCATTGTTTCCTTTGTTATTGTCAAGCATCGGATTTATGTATATCTTTAGGTCTTGGTTTCCCACAGGTTGCTCCACATTTATGATCTTTTCATGACTGAGGTCATGGATTAGGTTCTCCAACCTCATGCAACTATCAGTGGTGTGACCTTTGATTTTGTGAAAGTCACAAAGTTGGTTTTCATTGTACCAGGGTGGTTTCATTTGTGGTTCCCGGTAGTTCTCATAGGTGGGGGTCTTGATGAGGTTTTAATTTATCAATTTCTTCATGATGACCTCAAGTGGTTCCACAAGGGAAGTGTACTTTTGCTTGGGGGGATTATTGTTTCATGAGGGTGGTCCCCCTTGATTATTTAGGTTGTTGACCTAATTGTTGGTTGGTTGTTGTTGCGATACCACATTGGTTTGTGTGTTGTTCCGATCATTTTTTTGCAGTTGCTGGTAGATTTGGGTGTTTCTCCTTGGAGCACTGATCATGACCTTAGCATCAAATACACCATCGTTTGTGACATTTTTTTTCTCACCCACGTGCGAGGTATCTCATTATAGTTGTTGGATGGGTGATTGTTTTATTGTTCTGGATATGGAGGGGTCCCTCCTTGTGAAATAAGGGCTCATTCAACGTTAAGCACCATGGAGATCAATTGGTCATAAGTGGTGATACCTTGCACCTTGAGATGAAATTCCAAGGTTCCCTCTAGATTGGAGATGATGGTGCAAACTTGGTTTTCTTTAGGCATGGTTGATTTTCTCCTATTAGACTTGGATCGCCATTGTTGTAGGAAAGAAGCAAATGATTCTCCCTTAGATTGCTTAAGAGCTAATAATTCCTCCAGACTAACATCCATACTGATATTGAAGGCATATTTTTTTATGAATGCATCTACTATCTCCTAGAACTTCTTGATTCCTGGAGGAAGGCGAGAGAACCACTTCATGGCTTGGCCAACCAAACTTTGAGGAAATAGTTGCATCAGATAAGTATCATCATACATGACTTCCATGCAATGCACCTAGAATTTCCTGATGTGATCTTCAGGGTTTCCTATCCCACGATATTTGTTGAATTTACGGATTTCAAACCCCTTGGGGAACGGTTTCATTGCAAGGCTCCTGTCAAACAAATAAGGGCACAAGTTGTTGGGTGTCTTGGAGGTTTTCCCTAATTAAAGATCAAACACTTGTTGTGAGAGAAACTTGATTTGTGTCATCACATCATCTTGTGGATTAGGCGGTGGGTTGAATATGTTTTGAAGTGGTTGTTGTGTTTGAGCGATGGGTGGTGTGCTAGTGATGGTTTCTTGCAAGCTCTATTGATATGCCTGCATTTGTTGTTGTGCCAACAATGCTTGTTGTTGGTCATGTTGTTGTTGAGCCAACAACACTTTTTTTTTGTCATGTTGTTGTGCCAACAACACTTGTTGTTGAGCTAGTAATGCTACTTCTTTTTGTGCTTGATACTATTGCAAGGCTTGTTGATATTCCTATTGTTGGGCTCCTTGCAACTGTGCCTGGTATTGAGCTTGCGCTTGTGCTTGTTGAGCTTGGTATTGGGCTTGTGCCTACACTTGAGCCTATTGGGAAGCTTGTGCAGCTTGTGTGGCTTAAAATACTTGTTGTTGTTGTCATAAAGCTTAGGCTTGAGCAGCCTTATGTGCTTGTTGTGTGGCTTGAGTGGCTTGTTGAGCAGCTAACTATGTAGCTTGTTGATTTTGAATTTGTTGAAGTGCTTTTTGATAGCCAGCTTGTTGAACAACTTGCAGTACAAGGCTATATTGATTTTTTATGTTTTATTTTGGTGGTGGTGGTGGCAGGTTCATAATGGTGTTCGTGATGAGGGGTACCATTGTATTGATGATGGGGATTTGTGTATTGGATGGTGTGATTGATATGTTTGGTGCTTGGGATACTTTCATTGTGGATATTTGGGGTGCGGTTGATGGTATGATAATGCCTTGTGTTATTGGGATGGTTGCCATCAATTTTTTCAATATTGATGGAAAGATGGGAGGATTCAGTGTGATGCTTTGATTGATGACTGGGGGATTGTTTTGAATGAATGGAGGCAATGGAGGTAACCCCAAACTAAGAGTTGATGTTGATGTTGGTGGAAAGGGTGGAAGCGGTGGAAAAGGGAGTGGCATACTTGGGGAAATGATGAAGATGAAGGGTCAAAGATGCCACTTGGTCCAAATAAGCCACCTTCTCCTCACGAGGTCAAGGGGAGAGAGGTTTGAGGTGTTGCGTGAAATGATGATGATGGGTCATTAGGATCATGAAAGCTGAGGGGGACATATGGGTGTAATGGATTTTGGGGTACAGGTTTCCCTAAGATGGTGTTTGTGTCCAAATCTTGGTTACTCACAAGGGGTTGTGTTTCTAGTGCATTGAGAAATGCACTTCCCTTGTTAAAAATAGGTTGAGTTAGAGCAATGGATGATGTAATTTGGGGGATGGGTTGGGTGAAGCTTCGAAATGGAGGTGTGGATAAGATTAGGGGCATGGATGAAATTGGAGGCATGACCCCAAGAGGTTGTTCCACAATGGTGCTCACATCATAATCAAAAGGGAGTTTAGCCCCTTTTTTTGCTAATTCAAGCATATATTATGAGGGATGGAGCTTCATCATGATGTTGACAATTTTATGATTCTTAGGATTTTGGACCATTTCAGTAATCTCATCTTTTGTCATCCCAAAGGAATTATTGGTGATATCCTCTACTTGACATTCCTCTTGTGGATTTTGTGATGATGAAGGAAGATTAGTTAGGGGACTGCTTGATCCAATGGGATTCATTTTCGAATTGGTTTGGCTTAGGTCACTTGAAGTTGATGATTCTTTGTTGGTCTCCAAGTTCTTCTTGTGTTGTGATCTTGTTTGAACCATAAAATGAGGCTCAAAAGAGAAGATCTAGGATGATTAAGGACCAAAGGTGTGATAGTGTAAATGTGTGAAAGTGGATGATATGGATGATTCAAACTCTTCAAAGATCTTGAGGAGGATGCTAGACTTTTGGGACTTTCTTGTATTTTTGGATTTTGAATTGATTTGATTCTTAGATTCTTGGATTTTGATTTTGACCTTGATTTGGTTTTTTGGATTTGTTCTTATTTTAGAATTGGATAATGAACAAATGGATCCCAAGATGTTGGATGTTATCTATGGGATAGACTTTCTCACAAGATGATAATTTGACCAAGTGTAGGGAGAAGGATGTATCTACCCACACTTAACCAAACAAAGATGACTTGATGATAGTTTAACTAAGCATATGGAGAGGAATGCATCTATATATACCTAGCTAAACAAAATGATTTTGATTTTTTGATTCGAGGATTTTGATTGGTTTCAAGGATTTTTTTGATTCATGGATTTGCCAAAAATTCTAGCATGAAGGATGATTTCAAGATTTTCAAGAGTTGTTTGGTGAGATGATCTTGGTTTGATGTTTGAAAGATGGATGAAGTTTGAATTTGATCCTAGGTGTACCTAAAAAGACTCTTGTTTACAAGACCTCAGTTTTGAAGAACATGCTTTACTCTAAACAAGGTGTTCAAATTCCTGAAAAAGATTTGAATTTTGACAATAATAAAATGGGTACAAATTGGGATTATTTCTTGAAGCTCTCCTGTAAAAGTTGAAAAGCAATCTTTGTCTGAATTCATAGAGCATTGAGAGATGCTTTTGATTATCTTTTGGACTAAGAGCTTTTGACTTTCGTTTCCATATTTTGATCTTGCGTGAAATCATTTGAGACACGTGTGGGGTTCAATTCTTCTTAGCTTTGCTTAGTGACTTCTTTTTACCACAAACAATTATGTATTAGGTCTTTGAGCTAGATGTCTAATGTCTTAACTTATTCTCATCCCAAAAAGTATATTATGTGGAACTTCAATAAAATCAAGGAAAAAGTTACCTATTGTTTACTTTAGTGAGAAAATTAAGATATAAATCCAAATGTCTAGAAACCTCTAGAGATAGAATCCCTAGGGCAAGCAATAACACTTGAATTTTCTCAAAGATATTTGCTTCCTAAAGGATCTAAAATTTGATGACAATGTTGAATGTTTGTTTTCCCAATGTTTACGATCAAGCAAAGTGTTTTGTTTCCAAGAACATGCACAACCCTATGGCTATGAAAGACTGTATTCGTTGAATCCCCACTAGGACAAGTCCAGCTATGCCTACTTTTAGTGAATGGTTAGATGCTTGACCACACAGGCTCCCCCTTATAGTTCACTCACTTCTCAAGTCAGCCAAGCATCAATACCCATGAATCTCCCATGGCATACTTTCCTTTTCTACTAAAAGTTGTAAAAGTGTGGGGCGGCTTCAGAACAACCGTTCTTGCACCAACAAATAGATCAAGGATTTTGGATTTTTCTAAACAAGGGTTTTAATGCGGGCATTTCATTCATGGGGGACCATCCATGCGGCGAGAGACCATTGCTTCCCTTCTCGTCAGAATAATCCTCATGATACTTTCCTTTCAGCAAGTACCCACACTTATATACCAGTTGGAAGTCGCTTGGCTTTAGTGTGTTCCCAATTGGGTCGTTCCCTTGGGTGATTACTTTTCCCAATAGGCAGGCCCTCTAAGATAACACAAAAGCAAGCAAACACATCCGTAGTTTGATCAAAATTCATTGGGAAAAAAAGGGATAACACACGTGATATGTTCCACTCACACTTGCAAGATTTTTCAATTTTTAATCCCAAATTGAAATGTGGAGGTAATCACTTACACAACTTAAGACCACCAAAAATCCTTTTGATTCTCAAGATCGTCATAAGGCGCGAGAGAAGCGCATACATATTTTTGATGGTATTATTTTGGGTAAACGATTACAAGACAAAGAAGCACATGTTCATTTTATCCTTTCAAAGCAAGAGTGACTTCTTTTTAAGCACCAAAGGAAGTGTGAAATTTTGATTGTTCAATTGTTAACCTCAAACAAAATCTAGTAGATTTGTCTACAATTCTTTTTAAGCCCTTAGTAGCAAAAAAATTGAAAGCTTTTGTAGTGTTCTTTTTTAGAGCCCAAAAGAAATTTAGTGTATCCTAAGAGCATGAAAGATAACAAATCCTTAAGAGATATTATGAGTTCTCCAAAAGTGGTAAGAAAACACTTGATGTAATGAGATGATGATTTCATTATGAAACTTCAACTTCGTTTCCCTTCTTCACCTTTGACTAAGCCAACCTATAAAAACTAATTAGAACTACAAAAATAGAGGTTAGGAAAGGAATTAATATCCCAGATGATCAAAATAAAAAAAGAACATGTTAAAAAAATTTGAAATTTCACTTTTTACTTCACTCCAATGGTAGAACTCGCATATGTGATGTTGTTTCAAGAAATCAACGACGTTGTATAGCACCACTAGGTCTACAAGTAGCACTCTATAGCAGACTAGAGAGCATGATGGTGGTGCAGTTTTTCTCAGTCACGCAGTTTGAAGTTTGAAAATTCTAGCGCCGAGAAATTGGACCAACGTCACAATTTTAAATTTTAAATTTTTGGGTGGGAAGCTTGTAGCAGCAGAGTTTGGAGTTTGCAATGTCGTTGTATGGCATCGCTAGACTGATAGTGGTGTTGTATGGCATCGTTGGACTGATAGTGGCACAGTTCCCTATAGACACCAAAAAAATAGAGAAAAACTAACAATTTTGTTAAAAAATGTTATTAAAACTTGAGATGTTTCCCTCCTTCTGGCGCCAAATGTAGAACCCCAATCCTAGACCTACACAAACACAAGAAAGAAATGCATCATTAGATCAAATACAAGTGAGAATCAAGATTCCTTGAAATCCATTTAAATTGCAAAGAACAAGAAATGAGATGAAGAACATAAGAAAACATAAACAAAAGCTATCAAATCTTATTCAATGTAAAGAAAACTCTTGATCTCATGGGGGAGTTGGTGCCAATTTGATGTGTAAATTGGCCCTTTCCTAACTCCTATGCAAGCTTGTGATGACTTTGATGAAGGTTGATCCACTTGATGGTTGATTCAATGGAGCTCCATGAAGAAATCTATAATAACCTAGCTATAAACTTGATGAAATGGATGAAAATGGATATGCTTGAGGATGAAATTGAGTATAATAAGTTTTCTCAAATTGTGGATGATCAAAATGAGGAGAGAAAACTCTTATTTATAGAAAGACAAGATGGAGAAATGAGAAAAATGGAGCAATATGGGATCACTCAACATCCAATGGGAAAGTGCCACTTGTCAAGATGTGAATGGAGGAAGCTTGAGCACATTTTTATGAATGTGCACAATAAATGAAATTAGGTGGAATTTTAAAATCATGAAATGACATGTAAGAGGGAAAAAGAATGAATTAAATTCCACTTGGATCAATGCACAAGGACATGTAAGAGAGAATGAATGTCTTGTTGGAAGGAAAAATCCACTTGGAGGGATTTTCAAACTTGGAGGAATATTCCCCTAAAGATGCCAAGTTGGGAGAAAATAGAGATTTAATAAATTAATTAAATGTATTTTCATGTGCAAGTGGAAAAATCTAGAGGATGGGACATGGATTGGAGTTAGCATTAATCAGGATTTGATTAATTAAATGAAGTTAGGTGATTTGACAATTTTGACTTAGATTTTAGGATTTAAATAAATCAAAGTTGCGAGGAAAGTGATTTAGACCTAGTTAAATAAAGATTTTAATTTATTTAACTAAAGGGGATGATGTTAGATTAAATCAAATAAGGTTTAATTTATTTAATTTAATAAGATGACTTTAAAGATTTAATCAAATAAAATGAATTATTTAATTAAATAGAGATCAGAGGATTAATTAAATAATATTGATTTATTTAATTAATGAGAGAGAATGACTTAATCAGATAAATGATTATATATTTAATTAAGGGATGAAGAGTGATGACAAGCTAAAGAGATGATTTAGGATGAAACGGTGTTAGTTAATCAGGATCAGTTGTGTAATGGCAATCAGTACATTTTACATGTCTACAAGAATATCTCATGCATGTCTTATCTTGGTATGAATAGTGCAGTTCTTACATTGATTTCATTTCTCATATGGTATTGAGTATATTTTTTTTTGATGATTAAATAGTCTTTGTGCTAATACTTATATTCGTTGTAGTATGCACCTGATATTCAAAAACATTCTGATATTGGGTAATTCCTTTTCTACTTTCTGGTCAAAAGCATACATGATGTTTTGTTTCTTGTTTCTTTGATTCATTGAAAATTATATGAGGGAGTTGTACCTCAAATAAATTTAGAGAATATTCATCTAGTTCAAAGACTAATATTCAGACCTGTTGGATAATTTCTTTTCACCTAATAGGCATTCAATTGTAAATTCTCAAGGTGTAAAAATATGTTAACCAACATATTTTTGGCGACTCTACCGGGGAATCAAATTGTTAAGTTTGGTCGCCTTGTCCAGGCATATTTCATAGGTTAATTAATCAATCATATATTTTCATAGTGTTGGAACTATAAAATTTTCAATATTTTATAGTAATTTACACTCATAAATTTCCCAAAGAAAGCTACATCTTGAGTGTAAAATTGATATAATCTTCTCTGCATATCATAATTACCAATGATCATATCATATTTGACCTTCAGATACCTTAAAATCCCTCTGAGCAAGAGAATTTGAATAAATAATCCATATTGGCATGAGTAAGTGTAGGTATCTCCAACCCATAAGCTATTACATTCCAATAAGGGTTTTTTGGGCATGTCGATCAAATTACTTGGGAGAGTACATATCAGGGAGATACAACTAGTGGTTTCACCGATGAAGAAATTCATCTCTAAGAAAAACACTATCAGAGTGAGATCTATGAGTCAACCCAAGCCTACATGTCACACCGATGGAATACCATCGGTGAGATACCCATTTTGTCTCACTAATGAAGCACGAAGAAGTATATCAAGAAGACATGTGCTATCGGGATAAGCCTGAAATGTCTTCCCGACTCTCTATGTCATGCCAATGGAAGTTATATCAATCAGAGTCTTTCTGACTCACTCGAAAGAAAAAAAATATACATTGGGGAGACTTGTAACATCAAAGAAACTGACAAATCTTTCGACGATACCTATTCTCTTACTGATAAAGATACAAATGGATCAAAAGGTTCATCGGAATGACAGTTGGCGACATCTATGTCATTTTTGAAGGTGTTATGTATCTAAATGATTAATTATTTGATATCGGTGGGAATGATGTGTTGTATCCCCGACCAACAGTGTGTTCAGTGAACATTTGGCTTGACCCAAGTGTAAGGATCACCTAGAGTTTCAAATTTTCATGTCGATATAACCATTTGATTTGACAATGGGAAATTTGAAAAAATTTCTATGCTCGTGCTCAAAGATAAAGCATTATTGGTGAAATGAACACACAATACATAGATAATTCCCTAAATTGAAGAAGAATAATTGAAGGAGATTTTGCAAATTTGGTAGCTGGAGAAACGAGAGAGAAAATGAAGGGCCAGAGGATTTTGCAGCCAAAGATCTTCAAATGAAAACTTGTGAGTTCTCTACAATTACATTTTCAATTCTATAATCTTAAGAAAATAAAATGGAAAGTATGAGCTCAGGAAAATCAAAAGGTAGTAGGTAGGGTGAAGTTAGTCACCTTAAAGGAAAAAAAAAACAAAAGAGTGAGACTGAGAATGAGACAAAGGTAGCTGAGAGGAAACTAAATCAAGATCTTATTGATCAGTTGCCCAGCTCAAGACCTAATTCCAAGCACTCTATGCAGCTTAGGGTAAAGGTAGAGAAATTTGAGGATAAATGTAAGGACATAGGGGATATATGGACCTCAATTAGGGGATATGAGTTGTTCATTTTTCACTACCATTAGAGGAATTGGTTTGAGCCAGTATGTAATCCTTTGAATTTTAACCTAGGAAAGTTAGTGTGCCTGAATGTATTTGTGGATGTAGAATTGGTGAAATTATTAGCTAACCATTATAACCCAAAGCTCAAAGTCATTTGTGAATCATTAGGAAATCCATTCATACATGTGTCGGAGGCTACAATATGTGAAGTTTTTAACCTAGAAGGGACATGGGATGAAAAAATTGTGCATGAAGAGTTAGAGAGAGAGTTATAGAGGATGGACACCATATATAAGGGTTGGGGCTACTATTACATAGACCTAAGAGGGATGGCAATTCAGTTCCACTGGAGGACAGTGATGGACCCCCATTTCATATTGACTTGTTTGAGCCTTATATAAAATATATATATTTCTCAGCATGCCAGGTGTTAGGGATGGAGGCCCCTGAGTATATGTAAATTGTGCCAATGGTGATTGCAATAGATGTTAAGTGTCATAATTCTAGACCCTTTGGTTATGCCTCATATATCTTCAAAGGGCTTTATTCAGGATTAATGGCAATAAAAAATGGATCTCTTGTTTTACATTTCAAGCATTATTTAGTCTTTATGCATATAATATTGTATTATGGAGAAGAATTGGGGATGTGGCCCGAAAAGTTAAGGGTTTCACAGTTGGACAGGGAAGGTAAATTATTACCAATTCAGCTATGGACTAATATATGGGATAGCAACTTTTCCAGATCTAGTTTTGTACATTTTCAGGAGTACTTTCTGAAACCATTATATAGATTCTTTAATCATCCTTGTGAATATTCATTATCTAATGAGATAAAGAGATTTATCAAACCCAAAGATTTCAATGGGCCTATTAGCCACAATTGGGGAGATTGGTATTGTTTTGAAGATACAACTATAATTAGAGTATATGGTTTCGAAGATACACCTTTTATCTTGCCCAAAATGGTGCCTGACAGAATTGCTTACTTGGAGATTGTTAGGCAAATGGATTATTCAAGTGTCATGAATTTAAGTTCTTCTAGAAAACAAGCATTCATGCCTAGTACACTGTGCTTTGGTGATTTCACTGTGCTGTCAAAGGATGAGTATGATATGATTCTTGATAAATTATTGCAATATAATCTAAAGAGAGCTCCACCATGAAAGGGGTTTGATCCAGAAGGGTACATTCATTCTGCTAGGCATAAAATGAATTTAAGCAGGTATGATCATATACCCTATCAATTTGATGATTTAATCAGAAATTTGGAGGAAGAAGAAGCAGAAAGGGTAGTTAATGGGTACAATAGGGTAATGGCATGACAAATGAAGGAAATACAAGATGCAAAGTTGTTATCTTCTGGAGAGGAGACATTTGATGATGAAGGGCCTCAAATTCCAATTGACAAAATATCCAGACTGAAAACTCAAGATTACAAGCTTCCCTCTAGAGAACCAGATACTGAAGAAGGTTCAAATACAGATACAAGGAAAATGGCATATAGGTCATTTGTGGCTGATGATGAATTTGTGAAGTCTCTAGAATTTAAGGATTTCTTATACAAACAAAAGGGAAAATAAATAAGGGAGTCAATTGAAAGTATAACACCAAGTAATGAAAAACAATTATTGAACAATTTAAAGTCGAGTATGGAAAGAGAAATGAAAGACATGACCCCTGAGAAGGGAAGAAAACTATTGGAAGATGCAGGTGTTATGATTTTCCTAGGGTTAGATCTGAATTATGCTTTGGTTTTTGATATTTTCTTGAAAAATAATAATGCCACACATAATCTCAGCTTTGAAGGAGTAACAAAGGTATATACAGGATCCAAATATAACCCTGATGAAGGATCACTTATGATATGGGCTTTATATCTGCCACATAAAAAATCTGTTATTATTGATACTGAAAAAGCTTTTGGGCATGTCATGACATTGAAGGTTGGAGAAGTTCATCCCATGGCTATAGCTGAGATGGGCATCAATGTTGCCAAGTTGAATCAGGCCCAAATCCACATGTCAATCAAGGAGAAGGAAATGTATAAGATGAATAATGAAAGAATACTTAGAGAAAATGATTGCTTAAAGGATATGATGGGAATCACATTGGGATCTACCAGGCTACTGACTCATGGGGAGAGCTCTCAAAAAAAAGACCAATGGGAGGGATCAAATGCATATTCTCAAGGTAAATATGATACACTTGTTGCAGTAATCAGAAAGAGGAAAGCTAGCTTGATGACTTGGTTGAACAAGCTTTGGGGGACACATTCAAAGAATTATATTGCAGAGCAAGAGCATAAGAGAATTGATGGTAGAATCCAAGAAAAGTTCCAAGAAATAAATAAAATGGGTATTCCTGATAATGTGGTTGTTGATATTGTTAACCAAATCATAAGGAAATACAAAGACTACCATGAGGAATTGTAGGGGGATGCAAAAGGACTAATTAATTCCACAAAAAAAGGACTACCATCGTTATTTGAAAATGGAGAAAAAAAGAAAGAAATGGAGAAAAAAATAAAGAAAAGGCCAAGTGTATTTAGGAATGTAACTTAATGTTGTAAGAGATTCTAGAAATGGCTATAGGAAAAGACTCAACATTGGACGAGGCCTGGGAGCATAACGAGAAGATGATGAAAATGGAGATATCAATCAAGAACACGTTAGGAGATGCCGACACTCATGAGCAACAGGATTGTTTAGATCATTTGTCAAAAGTTCATTTGTGGCTAAATAGAGCCTAATTACTTGTTTTAATTATTGTTAATTATTAGCAAATGATATTTTTGAAGGGACGTGTCCCTTCACAAATTTGATGTATATATATATGTTTCATAGTGACAAAACATATATAGGTGAATAGGGATAAATAGATAGTAGGGAAAGATTTTATGATGTTTATATTTGGAAAGACTATGTTGCAAGTATGATTTTGAAGAAGTTAATGGAAGATCTCTGATATTGTGGTTTCATACTGGTATCAATTGTTTGTTGACTTAACTAAAAATATTATCAGGTTGTCTCCAAAGTTGATGTTTCTCTGTTATTTAAATTGATATATCAAGTATATACTCAGTTTATCGATACACATTTTTTTTATTTGTGTGGTATGATATGGTTCTTTCATGTAAAGATTAAATCCTTCAAGTCATTCATAGTAAACTGGAAATATTATTTGGATCATTAAGAAGAATCTGGTAATTACACTCTTGCAAGTTTATACAAGCTATAGACTAATATTAGAATGCCAAATAGTTTGAATTCCTACCAAGTATAATCCACACATCTTAGACTTTCACTTGACTCCATATACCCAACAAGGCACTGGTCTCATACATCATTTAGTTTCATCCATTTTATTTTTTACATCTGTTAACTGAAAATATTGATCTTTACTTATACAATCTATACCAAATTAGGATTTCATCTCTCCACTTTAAATTTCCATTGTGGATAGACTACTTAGGGAAGAAACACATAGTTCAAGTCTGCTTCATTCACATAGGTGCACCTGCCTAGGTCTGGCAGAACCTAAAGAGTAGAAGGTTCAAATTCATCATTTGGCCTTGTGCATTAGCCAAAAATGTATCAAGAGCTTGGCAACCTCTTGTGGTTTCAAACCAGCATTTTTGAGACTTAACACATAGATTTACTAGAGGGGATAGAAGTAGGGGGAATTTTGACCCTATTTTTGAAACTTTGCAAAGAAACAACTTCCCTTATATTATTTCCTCTAGATGAAGGGTTAGATCTAGGAGTAGACCTGCTTCACCTACCAAGACACCTACTAATCATTCTACTTCTCAAGAACTTGTTTTACATGGGACTGTTTTACTGGGTGTAATCAATTTTCCCCTCAACATGGCTAACCCACAACTTGTCCCTTGGGGTGCTACTATAGGTCCTTGGCAATTAGGAAATAATTTTCATGATTTACCCAAAGGGTCTCATAAAAATTTTAATTTAGGAGGGATAGAAAAATTTCACCAGAAGAACACATTGATGCCTTTTTTATTGCATGTGGTGTTCTTGCAATGCAAGAAGAAGATGTTGTTAGGTTGTTTGTAGAATCTTTGGCTGATGTGGTAGCATAGTGGTTTTATCAACTACCACATGGATATATCACTAATTGGGCCACTATGCATAGCAAGTTTGAGGCCAGATTCAAAAGTGCAGATGATGACTTAACACTGATAGCAAAAGTTACCCACCTGAAAAAGGAGGCAAATGAACCCATGAGGGATTTAGTAGCCAAATTCAATAGAATAATTAACTGGATTTCAGTAGCTAAGTGACCCTCCGTAGAAACACAAAAATTCTTCTTCATTAATGCACAACACCCTGATATTGGTTTTCTCTTAAAGAGGCATCCATTGAATACTCTTGAAGCCACACAAGCATTGGTCGTAGAATTGGAAGATGATTTCATTTCAATTGGAAAATGGAAAAAAGAACTGCATACTAGTAAGGAACTTCCTACCACTTCTTATGATCCTATGATTCAAAGATTAGATAATGAAATAATTTCTCTCAAAAGGCAGATGCTAAATGGTAACCAGCTTTATCAAGATATACCTAGGAAGGCTAATTTTCAACCGGGGAATAAAGTGCTACCCCTTCCCCCAACTGAACATAGGTTGGAAATTGGATCTCCTCATCCAAATAACAAGAACATGTGTATCTTCCACCTCATATATGATCATGATGGTGCAGACTACCTTGAGATGAATAGGTTTATGCAGTTAACCACCACTAAGGAGGTCATAGAAGAGGTTACAGAGGAAGGTACATCATCTAATCAATATGGTGACTCTAAAAATGGATACTCAAAATATGAACTTGATGATGATAGAGGGGGAGATGTGTATATCACTCTAGATGAAGCTACTTGTGCTACCATCACTTGAAGGCAACAACATTCCAATTAGAAAGGTATTCCTAATTCTCCTAAAGTTTTACTCACTAAGGCTAGTGCAATTTTAAAGAGTGAAAATGCTTCACCAAGTGTAGTTAATAGCTCTTCAAAAAGTCATATTGCATCATCCTATGAGAATCAAACAGGGGCTTTTGATATTATAGAATTCTATAAATCTACCAAAATTCAAATGTCTCAAGCTGAGTATCTGAAAATGAATCCTAAAGAACTCGATAAGTTGATTGAATATGTTAGGCTAGGACATTCAAAGTTACACACAGGCTCAGATGAAGCAATAGTTAAGTCTCAAGACCCAGACACTAATGTTGTATCCTGCAATAAAGCATCCTCCTCACTACCCTCTGATGTGAAACCATACCCATTTTACATCTCATTGTTCGTTAATGGATTTAGGGTTAATAACTGCATCATCGACTTGGGTGCTTTTGATAATGTTATGCATGTACAAATTGCTAAGGGTTTGGGACTAGAGATGAGCAAGACATTTGGAAAATTCTATTTGATGGATTCCAAGCAAGTTTCCTTGCTTGGATAGATGAAAGATGCTCAAGTTGCTCTTGTTGCTTACCCAAACAAGTTCCTTAAGCTAACCATATTGGTCACGGATATACCTATAAGCTATGGTATGCTGCTAAGCAAGAGTTTTTGTAAAGAATTGGGTGGTGAAATACATTTAAATTGGTCATATGCCACTATACCTATTGGTAAAGAGAAGGTGCATCTCGAACCTGACTCAAAGGCCAAGATAACAGTACTCAAGTCTGAAGACCCAAAAGTGTAAATATTATATGAAGAAAATGAATTTTGGAATTACATGCTTTTCTCTGGTGAAGAAAATGGAAATGATTTAGGTGCCTCAAATTTAGAATTTGAGCTCTAGACAATGGAGTTAGATGGAAGTTTTTCTCATGCTGGTTCAGGAGTGGGTGTTGTTCTCATTTCCCCTTCTGGTGAGAAATTCCCTTTCACATATAAGTTAGAGCTCAATAATACACATAATACTACTAAATATGAATCCCTTTTGTTAGGTCTAATTGAAGCAAAGGGTATGGGGATAAAAATACGTAAGGTCTTGGGAGATGTTGAATTAATTGTTAAGCAGGTGCAAAAAAATTTCACCGTTAAGAATGAAAGGTTGAAGCATTGTCAGAATCGAGTCTGGGACACCATCAAGAACTTTGATGCTTTCTCAATAGAAGCCATCCCTTGATAAATTAACACGAAGGCTAATTCATTGGCAGTTTCTGCTTCTTTGCTTCTCCTACACCCAAAATTGAAAAATAAATCGTATAGGATTGAATTGATCTATAGACCTAGTATTCCTGATAACGTCAACCATTGGCAAGTCTTTGAAGATGACAAGCAAATTCAGGAATTCTTGGAAAATGTTGGGGCCTTTGCTTAAACATTCCTTGAAGGGAGTGACAATCAATGTAAGGATTTTTTCCCAGATAGTGTAGTCAACCTTTGAGATGAGGTTATTCAATTAAAAGGGAATAAAATACCCAAAGGTCTGGTATTTCTTGAAGATTTGTTCAACCACCATGATCATTCTGTCAAGAAGAAGATGAGAAATTTTTCCAAACATTCTGATGGGTTTGAGGCAGTGAATATTGGAGAACCTAATTCTCCCAAAATGGTTTATATTGGAAAATGTTCTTCGCCAAAAGAGAAAGAAAAATTAATAGCCCTACTAACTAAGTACAAGGAAGTATTTTCCTAGTGCTATGATGATTTGAAGAATTTCATGAATGGAAAATTTCAGCATCACATATCACTCAAGGAAGGGAAAGTCGCCTTTAGGTAAAAACAAAGGAATTATAATCCTATGGTAATCGATGCCATCTTTAAAGAAATTTAAAAAACGCTAAAGGAACGGATCATATATCACATACATCATTCAACTTGGGTGGCTAATATTGTACCAGTGCACAAGAAAAATGGGGAGATTTGAATATGTGTTGATTTTAGAAATCTCAATCAGGCATCATTGAAAGATAACTATCCTTTACCTAACATGGATCATATTTTACAAGCAATTGTTGGCTCAGAGATGATTTCTATGTTAGATGGATTTTTAGGTTACAATCAAATCAGTGTATTAGGAGAGGACCAATACAAAATGACATTTACCACACCTTGGGGAAGTTTTGCTTATAATCAAATGTCATTTGGACTTATTAATGCAAGAGCTACATTTCAATGTGCTATAAACCTATCTTTTGGTGATCTTTGGAAGAAAATTATAGCAATCTATCTTGATGATCTGATGATGTTTTCTAAGAAAAGGACTAATCATTTACAAGATCTGCAATGGGTCTTACAAAGGTGCATAGAACATGGTACCTCTCTTAACCCCAAAAAGTTTATTTTTGTTGTTACAAAGGGAAAACTCTTAGGTCACATTGTGTCTAAAGAAGGCATCAAAATAGATCTAGATTGGGTTAAGGCTATCTTGCAGTTAAATCTCCCTTCAAACCGAACTGGTGTAAAATCTTTTTTTGGTCAGATGATTTCTTGAGAAAATTTGTTCCATATTTCTCTGAAATTACTAAACAAATTATAGATATGATGAAAGAAAAACCAAGTTTTAAAGGGAATGAAGTTGGGAAGCAAGATTTTGAAAACATAAAAGAATTAATTGCCTAAGCTCCTATCTTGGTTATCCCGGACTTCAAGAAGGATTTCATTATTTATTACTATGCTTCAAAGCATACCACATTTTTCATATTACTACAGAAAAATGATGATAAGGTTTAGGAACCTATTGCTTTCATGAGTAAAGCATTAAAGAAAAATGAGCTTAATTACTCTCCCATCGAAAAACATTCATTTGTAGTAGTTAGAGTAGTCAAGCAATTATGTTTCTATACCCTGCACTCACACTCAGTGGTTTATGTGCCATATCCTACTACCAAGAGAATATTGACCCAACAAGACATCGAATGTAATAAGAGAGGTAGATGGATAGCTAAAGTACAAGAGTATGACCTAGACTTAAAGCCCACTAAATTGGTTAGAGGAAGGGGACTTTGCAAGCTGATGGCAAAGAACTTGAAGGAAGAAGAAGAAACCAAAGATTTACCATTGATGTTGGTTGTTAGCTTACAAGATGAGTAGTTCTCTAATATTGCTTACTTCCTTACTTACAAACAATGTCCAAACCACCTCTCAAGTAAACAAAAAAGAAATTTGAAGTTGAAGGTAGCTAATTATGTTATCTGGAGTGGCACCTTGTACAAGTGGGGTATAGATGGAACTTTTTTGAAATGTGTTGATAAAGCTCAACAAGAACGGTTGCTTAATACTTTCCACAATGAAGCATGTGGAGGTCACTTCTCTTCCAATGTGACTACCTTCAACATCATAATACATGGATATTATTGGCCTAGGATGTTCAAAGATTCCTATCATTGGGTTGATAAATGTGAGAAATGCAAATTATTTGTGCGAAGACATCAACTAGCAGCCTTACCACTCAAGCCTGTGGTCATTGATGGACCATTTAAGCAGTGGGGTCTTGATTTTATTGGTCCAATTAGCCCACAGTCTAGCAGAGGTCATACTCATATTATCACAACTACGGATTACTTCACCAAATGGGTGGAAGTGATTCTGGTCAAAAGAACTACTTCTGAGGCAGTTTGTGATTTTATCAAAGAAAACATTTTGGTCAGGTATGGAGTTCCACATAAACTAGTTACAGGAAATGCTACTAATTTTTAAGATTGGCACAAAAGGTTGTATGAAGCCCTATGGGTAGATCAGATAACTCTGAAAAGGGATATTGGCATTACCCCCTTTGAGTTGGTGTATGGAGTGGAAAGTGCACTTCCTCTTTCAATAGAACTGATAGTTCATAAATTGCAAACTGCTATAGAGAAAGTTGAATTAAGTGATGCTTTGGAAAAGAGGATTTTGTACTTCACTAAGTTACAGGAATAGTGAGAAGATATGGTAGAAAAGATAACTATGCATTAGGAAAGGGTCAAGAATATTTTTAATAGGAAGTCTAGACTGAGAAATTTTATGATTGGGGATTTAGTTTTGTTGTGGGATTGTTATCACCTAAAGTTGCACCCTATTGAACCTGATGTCCAATGCCTCACTGTAACATGGGAAGACCTCCAAAGATGTGGGTTTCTTGTAAGCAGAGGTCAACCTTCAGAGAAGGCCAACTTCCTTGTTGGGTCATCACCTAAAACTACCGATTCTTTGAAGGGAAAGGGAGAAGGAATGCATAAAATAAAACTAAACCATGGTGATACACCGAACTGATAAGAACAATGAGATACTCAATTTGCACTTGAATACTGACGATGAACATAAGATTACACATCAAATTCTGCAAGTCTTACACTAACATTTCACAAACAGGTTCAACTCACACACTTTTTCCAGAGAGGAAAGAAATATTTTCACATATCAGAATCTATGTGTGACTAAATGAACACAATTTGTAATTTGTATAATGATACTTTTGCAAAGGAAGGCATGAAACACAAGATAAAGTTATGAGGGAATGAAAGAAATTCACAAAAATAACTTGATCATGAACCTGAAATGCACAACACTTTGCAAGAAAAAGATGGAAATCTGAACATCAATAGTCACCAAGGAAAACTTTATACATCATGCTCCAAAATGAGTTACAGAATTCTACTAATCCGAGAGAGGACTGTAGAAGTCACAGACTTCAGAAAAGCATCAGGGAACTTCCAAAACTCTCAACAAAGAGGCAAAAAATGCCTTATATACAAAAGTAAGGTTGGCCCCTAAGGACTTACAAAAATATCTGCTCATAAAAGATTTTCCTTAGATCTTTTGCCTGAAATTAATGTTGTGTTCGATTGCATCCTTGTTGTCCATGTTGGTGTGAAAGATTGCCTTTAGGGGAAACTTTCTTCATCTTTCTACAACCACCACATTCAATTCTACTCCTCATGTCGATCTTTGAATTCCCCCCAATGGAGCTACTTTGAATGCTCCTGCGCTTAGAACATATCCGTGTTGATTCACATTCTATTGATCTTCTTTTTGCTGGTGAGATAGCCATGGCTTGATTTTAGCTCCCTCTGATTGGCTAGCCATACACCACATGAGACTATCGACCGTCAAAGTCTCGCTCAGTCACAATCGCATGTTGGTGAGACACTCATTGTGTCTCACCAATATGATTATATCATTCTGCAACTTATCGGCATGACTCATTATTGTCAGCAAGAGTCATAGCGAGCTACATATGTTTCAGCGATGAGTCCACCTTCTCTTTAGTCGGGGGGACATTGCCATATTGGTGAGACCTCAAAGCGAAAACACAACACTATACCGAAGTTGATCTACTTCGGCAACACCTCAAGAAGTCGCTAGGACCTCATGCCGAAAGCCTCAACTCTCAGCAAGCTCGGTTCATTTGTTGTCAGCAAGACCCCCTTAGTTCGCCGAGACGTCATGTAGAATTCCTTTCCGTTTGGAAAACATTTTTCATTTCGGGAGGCTCCACTGGGTGGTGAGACCTTTGCTCATGACGCTTCCTATGTCACCAAGACTTTCCTAGGTCACCGAGACCTCTTAGCAAGCTCAAAATGTTACACTGAAGGCTCCTTTTACTTCATTGAGATTACTCCTCGGCGAGCTCCCTTTTGTCGGAAAGACCTTTTTCATTCGCCCAGACCTCACACCGAGGTCTTCTCTTTCACCGAGTTCATTTTGATATCTCCCTAAGCTCCTCATCTTCTATTGGTGAGACATCCTTGATGTCACCCAGAATGCATTCCATTCCATCGAGCTCTTTATTTCCTTCGGCAAGACCATGGAAAGTCAGGAAAAATTCATAGCGAGGTCCAACAGTTATACTGATTCCCACTTTTGTCGCTAAGACCACCTTCATTCGTCGAGACATCTTTGAATTCTTTTTCTTTCAGAAAACTCTCATTCGGAAAGACACCCGGTGAGACCTTTTGTTGTCGGTGAGACATCGGCATGTTGACCAGACCTCTCGTCGGGTGCCTTATCTCTCGAAGATGAGCTACTTTCTCTTCGGTCGGGGAGACATTATACCTTCCCCAAGACATCATGGTGAAACTGCTTTCCTTGGCCAAGAACACTCCACTTCGGCAAGAGTTCACCCTATTGGTGAGACATCTTGGTGAGATCACTTTTCTCTTGACAAGCTTCCTTCATGTTGCTGAGACTTCTTTACCGCTGAGACCCTATATCGAAGTCTCCCTTCTTTGCTGAAAGTTCACCTGAGTTTGGGGAGAGCTTGCTTGATCGGCAAGACTTCTTGCTGACACCACCGCCATCCTTTGTTGTTGAGACATTCCCAGGTCACTGAGACCTCTTAGCGAGCTCAAAATGCCACATTGAAGACTTCAACATAAAGCACTATCAGTGAGACATGTTAGTTTCACTAAGACACCACATAGAGTGCTAGGACTTACCCCGAAGTGTTCATTCATCACCAAGAGCTATACCGAAGACATCAACAACATCAGCGAGACATTCCACTCTCGCTAAGACTTCTCTCTAAGACTCTTGTGTTACCCCAAATGAATGCAGTTGGTGTGACTTTCTCACATCGGTAAGACTTCTTACCGATAGTATTTCTTCCAATGAGAGTTTCCCCAATGACTTTAAACCAACTGTTGTTGGTGAGACTTTAACTCCTCACTGGGACTTCTCACCGAGCCGCTATAGGCTATCCCGAATCCCGTGGTCACCGTGAGTCTCCCCGATTTACGATTGAATGGCCTATCGGCCCAAGAATTCCACGTGATAAGAGGTCATACCGAACACTCCTTGTCACAGCGATAGGCTCCATAGTGAAAGTGTTCAGCAAGACAGAAACTAGGTCACAATGACCTACTCAAAATAGAATGTATCAAAGCTACTAGTTAGCCAGACAGTGAAGATGTCATACCGACCTGGCTCTAATGGAGGCTTCAGCTTGTGATTATTGAGGCATATTTCCAACCAAGCAGGCTTCCCAACTAAGTTTCCCTATGAATTTTCATCAGATGCATGAACTAACCCTCAATGGAAATATCTCATTTGGCCCTTATGAACACCTACAACATAGATGCCTTGCTTGATTGAGCCTGTAGGTGAAAATTGGGTAACATTTCTGGTGACCTTTGTTGGATGTTTTCCTGCTAAACATGAAACCAATAGCCTAGGCCTATCCATTGGGCATGGATTCATTGTAAAAAATGAGGAATAGACCTAGAGCAGCTTTCTACATGGCTGTAACTTGCTTGAGACTCAGTAGAACACTTGGAAACTTATTGAAAATAGGGGAAAATTGTAGAAGGGAAACTATTTAACTGTGCTAAAACAACACTTAGGGAATGTAGACTACATCTAAACCTACCCTACACTAACCAATAAGAAATTACTCAAGCAAACCCATTGACAGGTTGGGTAAAATAACTGCCCTTTCTAAAAAATTTACAATGTTTGCCATGCTGGAGAACAACTAAAGAGAAATAAAGCATGCATGACAATTCAACAAATGGATGTAAGATCTCCTATAGAACATATTCAAGCTTACTAACCTTTTCATATAGAATGTAAACATTCTCGTTCTGAGGTGGAAAGGTAACTTGAGTGTGCTCCTCCTCAGTAGTACCCTCATGCTTGGGTGCAAGATTCATCCTTGGTGTTGTATTGGATTCCATCCAAGCAAGGTATCTGATTGGATAGCCTTTGGTAAGGGTAAAGCTTGAACTCTCCTTGCTAATCTCTTTATCTTCTCTAAATACTTCATCTTTTCCTTGAAAACATGTTGATTGAAGGTAATATGTAGGTTGTTCGTTGGCTGCTACAGTCTGATCTTCTTGACTAAGGAGTTGATATCCCTATTGGATAACTGAAAACAAATCTTCATACTATGGTTCTTTATGCTCTTTGTCCATGACAGAAAACACTTCCTCCTCAACAAAGTGGGGAAGCTCATTTAATAAGTTCATAGGCTGTAAGGCATTATCTACAACAATTTCTTCAATAGTCTCACCAACTTGAATGGGTTGATCACATGCTTCCCTTTCATATGATACTAGTTCATCATCTATCTTGGAACAAAAAGCTTCTATGATATCATCTAACTCATAATTTTGCATTAAATCTAGATGAGTTTTATCATTTAGTTGCTCCATACTAGGCATAGATGCTATCATGCATGTGATATCTTCATCTTTATTGAAAATTTGAGGAACTTCATCGAACAAGTCAGCAATATTATATGGGTGTTCCAAATCAACTGGTAAACCAGGAACCTTCTTACTCTCTTCTACTTGCTCAACATAACTAGGTAGTTGATCAAATAAAGAAGTCAATTGCTCTTCTTTATATGGCTCCTTTTCCAGTGAAACTTGGGTATCCTCTACCTGCAAGTGAAGATCTTCAACTGTCTATTGTCCTACTTCCTGCCTCTCCTCCTGCTTGAGCTTTTCTTGCTATAGTCGGTAACATGCTATAGCTAAATGCATTGGATTTACTTTGCTAATTTTCTCCTTGAGGAGTAAGTCATCTGGATCAATGGGCTACTCTTGAGGGATGATGGACTAATCTTGTTCAGGTACTACATTCTCTTGCATCAAATTGAATCCCTTAAAGCTTGGAATTTCAAGCTGAGAAGACTTACTAGGGGAGTCAAGAGGCTGAATTTGCCTGAAGCTGGAAAACTTGTACTTGGGAACCTCCTGTTCAGAAAATTGTAGCCTCATTTCTGCCTCCTTTGCAGCCAGCTGCTGGGCAAGGTTCTCTTCCACTTGCCTCTTTTGCAGCTCCTCCATTAGTTGATGATGATAATCTGACTATGCTTGAATATTCTGCACTTGAGTAGAGAGTAGCTTCATTTGTTCTTCCTTAGCAGCTATTTCCTATTCAAGGCCTTCCCCGAACCGGATTCTTTTTGCCACTCTTTCTTGATCATAAAAGTTGACTTGCTCAGCCACTTTTTGTTGTTGCATAATGGTACCTTGTTGCATCTTGATATCAACCAACATCTTAGATAGGCGCACAAGCACCTTACTAATATCATTAATCTTCATACTGTGAAGACCTTGACTGAGATCCCACAATGTATGGTCAATCTGTTGGAGCAGGTCCAATACACTCTGATATGGATGTGTAGGAGCAGCATACTCATGATATGGAGGGTAATAATAAGCATCTTCATAAATATTTGACATATTTTTAGTCAAAGAGCTGGAAATTTACAATTAACAGATTATTTTGAGACATACCAAGATCTATGCCTATGAAACCAAAAAATTTGAGCTCGGAGTCGCCAGGTATGTAAAGAAAGTGCCTCCAAAAGGCTAAAACTACTGCTGCACACACCAAACAGCAGCCTTAAAAATGTCTAAACATGAACTGAGAAGTAGTTCATTGTCCCACCAAGCGTGCCAGAAACTGTTATCACCTAAAGTTGCACCCTGTTGAACCTGATGTCCAACACCTCACTGTAACATGGGAAGACCTCCAAAGATGTGGGTTTCTTGTAAGCAGAGGTCAACCTCCAGAGAAGGTCGGCTTCCTTGTTGGGTCATCACCTAAAACTACTGATTCTTTGAAGGGAAAGGGAGAAGGAATGTATAATATAAAACTAAACCATGGTGATATACCGAACTGACAAGAACAATGAGATACTCAATTTGCACTTGAATACTGATGATGAACATAATATTACACATCAAATTTTGCAAGCCTTACACTAAAATTTCACAAACAGGTTCAACTCACACACTTTTTCTGGAGAGGAAAGAAAGATTTTCACATATCAGAATCTATGTGTGACTAAATGAACACAATTTGTAATTTGTATAATGATACTTTTGCAAAGGAAGGCATGAAACACAAGATAAAGTTATGAAGGAATGAAAGAAATTCACAAAAATAACTTGATCATGAACCTAAAATGCACAACACTTTGCAAGAACAAGATGGAAATCTGAACATCAATAGTCACCAAGGAAAACTTTATACATCATGCTCCAAAATGAGTTACAGAATTCTACTAATCCGAGAGAGGACTGTAGAAGTCACAGACTTCAGAAAAGCATCAGGAGAACTTCCAAAAATCTCAACAAAGAGGCAAAAAGTGCCTTATATACAAAAGTAAGGTCAACCCCTAAGGGCTTACAAAAATATCTGCTCAAAAAAGATCTGACTTAGATCTTTTGCCTGAAATTAATGTTGCGTTCGATTGCATCCTTGATGTCCATGTCGGTGTGAAAGATTTCCTTTAGGGGAAACTTTCTTCATCTTTGTGCAACCACCACATTCACTTCTGCTCCTCATGTCAATCTTTGAATTCCCCCCAGTGGAGCTGCTTTGAATGCTCCTAAGCTTAGAACAGATTTGTGTCGATTCACATTTTGTTGATCTTCTTTTTGCTGGTGAGACAACCACGACTCGCTTTTAGCTCCCTCTGATTGGCTGGCCATATGCCACATGAGACTGTCGATGGTCAAAGGCTCACTCAGTCAGAATCGCATGTTAGTGAGACACTCATCATTTCTCACTGATACGGTTCTGCAACTTATTGGCATGACTCATTATCGTCGGCAAGAGTCATAGCGAGCTACATATGTTTCAGCGATGAGTCCACCTTCTCTTTAGTTGAGGAGACATTGCCATATTGGTGAGACCTCAGGGTGAAAACACAACACTATATCGAAGTTGATCTACTTCGGCAAGACCTCAAGAAGTTGCTAGGACCTCATGTCGAAAGCCTCAACTCTCGGCGAGCTCGATTCATTTGTTGTAGGCAGGACCCCCTTAGTTCACCGAGATGTCATGCAGAATTCCTTTCCCTTTGGTGAATTTTTTTCATTTCGAGAGGCTCCACTGGTCGGTGAGACCTTTGCCGATGATGCTTCCTATGTCGCCAAGACCTTCTTGGGTCACCAAGACCTCGTAGTGAGCTCAAAATGTTACACTGAAGGCTCATTTTACTTCGCAAAGATTACTCCTCAGCGAGCTCCTTTTTGTCAGCAAGACCTTTTTCATTCGCCCAAACCTCATACCGAGGTCTTCTCTTTCGCCGAGTTCATTTTAATATGTCCCTGAGCTCCTCATCTTCTTTCGGCAAGACATCCTTGATGTCACCCCGAACGCATTCCATTCCACCAAGCTCTTTATTTCCTTCGGCAAGACCATGGAAAGTTGAGAAAACTTCATAGCAAGGGCCAAAAGTTATACTGATTCTTGCTTTCGTCGCTGAGACATCTTTGAATTCCTTTTCTTTCAGCGAACTCTCATTCGGCAAGACACCCGGCAAGACCCTTTGTTGTTCGTGAGACACTGGCCTGTCGGCTAGACCTCTCCTTGGTTGTCTTATCTCTCAGTGATGAGCTACTTTCTCTTCGGTCAGGGAGACATTATATCTTCACCAAGACATCATGGCGAAATCGCTTTCCTTGGCCGAGACCACTCCACTTTGGCAAGAGTTCACCCTATTGGTGAGACATCTTGGTGAGATCACTTTTCTCTCAACAAGCTTCCTTCATGTCGCTGAGACTTCTTTATCACTGAGACCCTATATTGAAGTCTCCCTGCTTCACCGAAAGTTGACCTGAGTTTGGGGAAAGCTTGCTTGATCGGCAAGACTTCCTACCAACACCATCCCTATCCTTTGTCATTGAGACATTCCCAGGTCACTGAGACCTCTTAGCGAGCTCAAAATGCCACGTCAAAGACTTCAACATAAAGCACTGTCAGTGAGACATGTTAGTTTTGCTAAGACATCACACTGAGCGCTAGGACTTACCCCGAAGTGTTTATTTGTCACTAAGAGCTATACCGAAGACATCAACACCATCGGCGAGACATTCTACTCTCACTAAGAATTCTCTCCGAGACTCTTGTGTTACCTCGAATGAATGCAGTCGGTGTGACTTTCTCACATTGGTAAGACTTCTTACTGATAGTATTTCTTCCGGCGACAGTTTCCCCAATGAATTTAAACCATTTGTTGTCGGCGAGACTTTAACTCTTCACTGGGACTTCTCACTGAGCCGCTATAGGTTATCTTGAAGCCCGTGGTCACCGTGCGTCTCCCTGATTTATGATTGAATGGCCTATTGGCCAAAGAATTCCATGCGATAAGAGGTCATACCAAACACTCCTTGTCACAGCGATAGGCTGCACAATGAAATCATTCGGCAAGACAGAAACTAGGTCACAATGACCTCAAAACATAATGTATCAAAGCTGCTAGTCGGCCAGACAGTGAAGATGTCATACCAAACTGGCTCTAATGGAGGCTTCAACCTATGATTATTGAGGCATATTTCCAAAAAATCAGGTTTCCCAACTGAGTTTCCCTGTGAAATTTCATCAAATGCATGAACTAACCCTCAATTGAAATATCTCATTTGGCCCTTATGAACACCTGCAACATAGATGCCTTGCCTGATTGAACCTATAGGTGAAAATTGTGTAATAGGGATAAACGCGGAGAACCTAAAAGTTCTCATAAGAACTTCAATTCACTGTGGATCGGCCCCTTCAAAATCATCCAAGAATTTGGACCTAATACTTTCTAGCTTGCATACCTTGACAAAAATCCCTTTCTCATCCCTTATAACAAGAAAGATCTAAAGCTATATCAGTTGTAATGGTCTTGCGGCCTCCCTTTCTTTGTACATAGTTAGCTTGGGGTTTTTTCTTTGGGTTTTATTGTTCCTTTGGTTCATTTCCTTGCTGCTAGAGAGTGTATTCCATTTTGAATGACTTTATTTCCCAATTGATAAGACACTGATTTTCTTCCATTTGGTTAGGGTTCATTGCTTTGTCCTTATTAGTCTTTGTCGCTAGTTAGATCCAATGTTGCTATTCTATTGTTTCCCACCTCATAGAGTCTTATGCTTATCCAAAACATTTCTTTTTAATAAAGAGACTAGCAGACATTCTTACCATGGAAATTTCTAAGGACAAGTTTGAGAAGACATGCAATTCAAATTGCAGGGTTCGCCATTAGAGGTATTTTTGGATTTCATTCATTGCAACCTATTTTATGAATTATTTACTCTTGCATTGAAGAAACATATATTATCGAGATTCATGGCTGCACACTACAAGAGTTAAATATGCTGGCTATAAGTATGTGTCTAGTTTAACCTATGAAAGACCTCAAATTGGTGATACTTGGCTAGGGCTAGTTAATTTAGATGAATTGTGGAACAAATTTAACAAACCTGACCCTCCCCCTATCATTGAGAGAGTAGTGAGTAGTGGGTTGATGGAGGCCACCACATTTCCAATAGCAATGCAATGTTTTGAATTAGTCTTGGAATGTATCAAGCATTATAACACATAGACATGGGAGGTTAGGATAGAAGATAATAGACTTATTCTAAAAATTGAAAAGTCTACCTTCGTGTCTTGTCTGAGGACTCTAGAAAGAGACAAATACTTTCCCATGGACATGACCAGTTCTCAAATTAAGTTTACTACCGAGAAAGTGGTTTACAGAAATGTAATAGAAAAGAACTAGCTAGCCAAATCAAAGAAGGGCAAGTCTCAATTTCCTCGCAAACTATACGGGAACAACCTTGTAGATGAAGTAGCCGATATTATTGTGTTGTTGCATAGGGTCAAGGGCTATGAAAATCTTCATAGTTTTGAAGAATGGATATATTTCTTCATCTAGATTGTATTGAACAGGGAGAAATTCTTGGATTGGGCTAAGATTATCAATGACCATGTACATGAGTTGATGATGTTCTTCACTCTAAACAATTTTTTCTTTATGTCATCATATTTAATATATGCCCTTGCTAGCACTCGACCCTGGCCCGAATTAAGGCCAAGTGATTTACCACCAAAAAAAGTACCAATTTATGATTACCTTGATAAGCTCCAACTTCACAAAAGCTTCTTACATTTTAGGAGGATTGCTGACACTTTTACTATGAGGATTGTTAGGGAATTGTAGGGACATTCTACAATGAGGTTGTCTCCAGAGGCCATGTAGTTTCTTGATTTTTATGGTAGTCACTTTATCCAATTTTAGAGGTTTTGATACATAAGAGTAGGTGGATAAGCAAGCTTTCCTATTAAATTTCCCAAGTACCCTAAAGATAAATGGGTGATTATTGAGATCAGCAGATAATTGGCTAATGTTAATAGATTATGCCAAGGTAGAAAGAGGCTGACAGTTTGTTTTCCATTTGGTTTTGGTGCATATAGTTGCCAATATATGTCTGATGTTTTGAATATTGAAACATAATTTTCCAAGTATAACATGCCCGCATATGATGAGTGTGTCACTTTTGACCTAAAAGACTATATTAAGAACAACTTGAAGTTAGGTCCTACCTACAATTACCAATCCAAAATTGATGATTACTAGGCCGATTATTTTGATGAATATGAGGTAAGGAGAAGAAGTTGGATGAGATTAATAGTGGAGAAAATTATCATTTATGATTTGAAATGGGATTTGCAAGGTATTGTTGAAGATGGGTCTGACATGGTTGACCCGGTATATACTAAACTCATAGGGAGGCGACCCATTCTTGCCATGGATTGGAGCTTCAAAGAAAATGAAACTATTGAATCCAGAACTGTTGATGCTCTGACTAGGACCAAGGAATGGGTAACTAAAAAGAAAACTGGACAATCTTGCCCTTGTACTAGATTAAAATATTCATGGCCTACTGAAGGTACCTCCCAAGCCTCTGCCAATAGGAAATCAACTAGTAATGCTCCTCAGTCTTTATCATCAGGTGCCCAAGGAGGCAGTGATGGGGATCCACTAGAAAGGAATGTGTATTCACAAACTTGTGGGGAGGATACTTTCAATTTGCCTATTCTGGAGAAGGATAACGAAGGAGAAGAGGAGGAGGTGGGATTAGAAAATTTGAATGTTGATTCCCCTCCCTCTCAAAATGAATCACCTATCAGAGAGGTAAACCCCTCTCAAGGGCCACGAACAATTGCACCTATAGAAGATATCCCTCCAATCACTTAGACGCTATTTGAGTCACCAGGTTTCAAGGCAACTAAGGTCGCAGTAACCCCAGCCTGGCTAGAGGATTCACTATCTTGAAAAAGGAAAGCCATATAGTCTAGATTGCCTAAGCAATACATGGTAGGTCAATTTCTACAAAGGACTTCGACTCCTAAACCTAAGAAGCTAAAGACTACCGCTAGGCTTATAGATGACACAGAATTAGGGACAGGACAGTTGGAAATTGCACACCCTTCTATGTAGAGAGACGTCTCTCAAGAAGCAAGTGACTTTCAAGTGAATAGGGTCGACCTTGGTCCTCCTACCAGGGATGGTGATGTTCATATTTTTCAAGTATCAATAGCCAGGATGGTTGAAAGATAAAGAAAGAAAAGATGAATTGAAAGCTCAAGTTCAAAACTTGAATTTCTATTTAAAATCTATTTTTGAGGTTGTTCCACAACCTATTTCCCAGGTAGATGTTGTTGTTGAATCTCTTACTATGGTTGGAAAGGAAGCCCTAACTAAAATTAAAAGTAATCAAAGTTTAAGTCGGGTTGTAGATGATTGGAATGAATCCCTCATCAAGAAGGGAAGCCTTATGATTTATGAATCCTTTAAACACTTCCAAGAGGAAAATACTCTGAAATCCACCTTAGGGGATGAGGCCATTGCCATTGAAAAGGAAGAGAAATTTTGGGTTAATTATCAAACCGAATTAAAGTTATTGATGAGCTTGGATATGGAAAAGCTTGTTGTGGATCAAATCATACCTAATGCTTCAAATACCTGCTACTTGTCATGGACTAAAGGAGCATAATGGAAATTGCAGGTTGCCAAAAAAAGCTTACAGAAGCTTAAAGAGATCATCGATGAATGTGTCACCATTTCATACGAAGCACTGAGCACCTTGGTAGCTCTTGGTCTGCTTCAAAATAAAGATGGAATAGGAGATAATGTAGACACTAGAAGCTTAACAACTGATTTCTAGAAAATGGTTAAAGAAGCTCTTGACTTACCCACTCTTAATGTTGAACACTTATAAAAGCTAACTGAAATACAGCTGGTATCATCTCAGGTAATGGATCTTATGAAGGCTTGCGAACAACATATGGAAACGACTAAAGATATTCATCTAACATGGAAGGTGAGGATGAAAAATGTAACTATTCCTCAACATAAGGACATGATGCATATCCTTAAGGCTTTCCAGGCATGGCATAAGAGACCTTTGGTGATCCAGGAGACTAGAAATGAAGTGACACCATCGTGGTGGCATGGCACCTCTTTGTTTCTTTTATGTGTCTTTTGTTTAATTGGTTATGAACATGAAGATTCGGGACTCATCCACCTATTTAAATTGTATCTATTTTCATATGCTCTCTCTAGACATTCTTTGCAAGTTTTCTTAGTACTATTGATAAATGAAATTACAATTTTGTCTATGTGCAATTTGGTGGAGTTAATGTGATTTCTTAAATCGTTGTGTTTAAGAATGTCTTATGCATGTCTTATCTTGGTATTAGTAGTGCAGTTATTACATTGATTTCATTTCTCATATGGTATTGAGTGGATGCTTTGTTTCTAATGAATAAATACTCTTTGTGCTAATACTTCTATTCGTTGTAGTATGCACCTGATATTCAATTTTTTTTATATTGGTTATGCCTTTCCTGATTTCTAGTCAAAAGCATACATGATGTTTTGTTTCTTGTTTCTCTGATTCATTGAAAATTATATGAGGGGTTGTACCTGAGAGAAATTTAGAGAATATTCATCTTGTTCAAAGATTAATATTCAGAGTTGTTGGATAATTTCTTTACACCTAGTAGGCATTCAATTGTAAATTCTCAAGGTGTAAAAACTTGTTAACCAATAGTGGCCAACCTAGCTTTATACTTCTCAACACTACCATCCAGACCAATTTTCTTCTTAAATACCCATTTACAACCAACAAGCTTCTGACCTTCAAGCAAAGGTACCAAATCCTAGGTTTCATTCTTTTTCAAAGATGTCATTTCCTCATTCATGGATTCCAACTAGGAATCTGAATCAAACATATTAATAGCCTCCTTTATAGTCCCAGGCTCATCAGTGCCAGTAATCAAAGCATAGGTATAGTTCATATCCAACATGGAAAAAACATACCTTACAAGTTTTCGTTTCTCATGTGTAGACCTCCTCACAGGCTGAGGTTGAGGTTGTGGTTCTTCTTCTTATTTAGAACTCTCAGAGCTACTAGAGCTCTCCTCAATTTCACATACACTTTGAATTTATAGTTCCTCTTTATCTGGAGTTTAGGGAATTTCAACTACATCATTCTTCTTTTCTTCTTCTTGTATCTCTGACTGTAGATCAAATATAGAAGGTTTTAGCTCCTAAAAGATTACACTTCTATTGTACACAACCTTCTCAGTAACAAGATTTCAAATCTTGTATCCTTTCACACCAAAGCCATAGCCGATGAAGATACATTTTATAGCTTTGTTTTCCAACTTAGATCTTTTCTCATTTGGCACATATGCATATGATTCGCAGCCAAAGACCCTTACATGTATTAAAGAGGGCTTCTTACAAGACCAAGCTTCCATAGGGGTTTTTTCAACAAGTGTCGAAGAGGGAGATCAATTTATTAAATAACATGTTGTAGCCACAACCTCAACCTAGAAATCCTACTCCAGATTAGCATTGCTCAACATACTTCTCACCCTTTCCATCAACGTCCTATTCAACCTTTCAGCAACTCCATTTTGTTGTTGAGTGTAAGGTATTGTTTTATGCCTTTTTATTCCATGGTCTTTGCAATACCTTTCGAAATATACAAAACAAAACTCACCACCATTGTTTGTCCTCAAGCATTTAATTTTTCTTCTAGTCTAATTTTCAACCAAATTTTTAAACTCTTTAAACTGACTAAACACTTTTGATTTACTTTTAAGAAAGTATACAAATGCCCTCTCAAATAGTCATCAATAAAAGAAACATAATATTTAGACTTCGATAATGAAGGAACATCCACTGGAAAAAATACATCAGAGTGAACATAATCTAGTATACCAAAAGACTTATGAGGACTAGAGTAAAAAGAAACATGGTGTTGCTTTCCATAAATGCAATGTTCACAAAAATAAAACTCAAGGTTACAACCATCAAGCCCTTCTACCAAGTTTCTATTTTTCAAGTATTTTAAGCTTTTCTCTCCTATGTGACCGAGTCTATGATGCCACAACATGGTTTTCTCTATTGGGAGTTTCACCTCCAAGGAGTTTGCACCCAGAGGAACTTTGTTCTCCTTTTCTACACGAGAAAAATTTTCTGAATTTATAAAGACATCGTTACATTGTATATAGTACCAATACATGCACCCCTAGCCAGTACCATCGAGCCTCTAGTCATCTTACAACCACCACTCAAGAATGCAACTTGCATGCAAACATCATTAAGCTTACTTACAGAAAGAAAATTTTGAGCCAGACCTGGTATGTGCATTATGCCATCAATCCCTTGTATTCTTCCATCAGGGAATTGAATTCTGACTCTTCCTCGGCCAACAAAGTTTTAAGAGATGAGTCACTTTCCAAATACACCTTTCCACTAGCATAATTTTCATACTTCGTAAACCAATCTTTGTGAGATGTCATGTGGAAAGATGCACCTAAGTCAATTGACCAAACATCATCTAATGCCTAAGTCACCAAGGCTTCAATGAAGGCATTTGCATTGCTCTGAGAAGAATCATTATCCAAAGAGTTATTTTTCTTCTTCTTTTTCTCCTCTTTACAATCCTTCCGAATATGACCAGTCTGCCCACAATTCCAACATTTCACCTTCAACTTCTTGCTAGGGGACTTTGATCTCCCTTCATATTTGGATTTAGACTTCTTTTCTTTCTTCTTGCCTTTCTCCTTTGGTCTACCCCCAACAGCAAGGGCCTCCTTGGCCATCTTAGAATATTTCATCTGCATTTCCTCTGACAATAATGAAGCAACCTCGTCTTCCATTTTAAAAGTGGTTGTTGTACTTCCAATAGCTCCATTACCAAATGATCCCAAGTGTCGGGTAAGGAACATAATAGAAGCATACAATGATCCTCCTCCTCTATCTTCACACCCATAGAGGTTAACTAAGCAACAATCATGTTAAACGAATTTAGATGGTCTGCTACGAATGCTCCTTCTTCCATCTTCAAGGAGTATAACTTCTTCCTCTAGAATAACTTATTCACCAGAGACTTTCCTTGATAAATATCACCAAGTTTCTTCCATAATGAAGATGCAGTCTTCTCCTCATGGACATTTAGGAGAATAGAATCGGAAAGACAAAGTCTTATCAACCCTCTAGCTTTTCTATCTACGAGGTCCTAATATTTTTGTTATATGCTTGATGGTTTTATCCCCATAACAACAATCCAAAGATATCTATCCACCAACAAACCTTCTTCTATTTTGAGTTTCCACAACTCAAAATTGTTGCCATTGAACTTTTCAATTTCTATTTTTCCTAATGTGCTTTCCATCTCAATCTGTAATCAAGACAACCTTTTTTTCTCTACAAGACTCCCACTAGACAAGACTAGCACAAAAAACCTGACTCACCCACAAGTATAGCACAATTGGCCAGGATCTGATACCACTTGTAAGGAAAGAAAGATGCAGAAATTCCTTCCAAATGCCAATCTTACAAGAGAAATAATGCAAATGGTAATTTTAATTTCAAATTACAATTATAGTTCATTTAAGAAACAAATACATAGGAACAAATAGATAAAACCATACACAGAATTGCACACCAGATTTATGTGGGAAAAACCTTACGGGAGAAAAACCAATACACAAAATAAAGTCACTTTGTATTACAGTAAATAATTTTTACATACAAAGTTTCAAACTCCACTTTCAGATGTTAATTCACAACAGAAAAAATTTCCAAAACAACCTCATACATAGATTCACAATACAAATTCATTCTCTCACACTATTACAATGCTCATAAGCATACAATGCAGAACATTAACCAATTGATCTAAACCCATCACAATATAGAGTGATTCAGTATATATTATCATCAACCAGCCATGGTCGCTTCAGTTCTAGAAAATCAACCATTTCAATTGTATCAGCTTTGACATCCATTCAATTTCTAAATCAATCATCAACCAACCATCAACAATCAACAACCAACCATCACTTTCCAACCAGGTAGCAATCGGGTTCCACCTAGGTACTCTCCACAAGTTACCGAGTCAACCATCATACCATTTAACAACTTGGAATTGGTCAGGTCCACTATGACACATGTCCAAAGCCTACACACCCTGAGGGAGTCACTCAGGACCCACCATAAGAGGTGCAGGGCTAGCGGACACCATTAGATTAAGTCTTAACCAATCGTTGATTAAGTTGATAGATGTCAACTGCTCAAACAATTCCACTCACTCCACAAAAGTCTGTCAATCTTCATCACAAAGGAGCATGGAGTAAACGAGCATCATTGGATTAGATCTTATCATTACCGTTGATCAACATCATATTATATTATACTATCATGGTCCCCACTACCACCATCATTCGCCATGAGTTATTGAGCTGACAAGTGTCCATTATTGATTCAATCTCTACAAAGTCACTATGTCGCCCAAAATCCTCACTTCACAACCTCTATTGGAGGTTATGAGTTTCTCAAAACCTACAACATACCAATAATGAAGAAATCCTCACTATCACTAAGTTAGGAGGTTATGAAATTCTCAAACCACACAACTTAGTTATGTCGGAGAGTTATGAATTTCCAGAAATCCGCAACATGAGTTCTTAAGTTATGATTTTTAGCGATCTAGTGACATAGAGGAAAATACACCAAGTTCTAAGGTTCCAAGCCAGCAAGTTGAGGCACGTTTTCCAACAACACTAGATCAAATAAAAGGGTTGTAGAGGATAGGCAAGCCTCCATGGTCAATAAAACATCAACCTCCCAAGAACCATAAAGGGGATATTAATGAAAGTGTAGTAGTAAGAAGTCGTGAGACATAATCAAATATAGTTGTTGGAAAGGGTAATCAAGCCCAAAATTAACCACAAATCTATCAACAATCAAGAATAAACTTTGTTGTCCCAAAAATATCTACAAAGGTTAGTCATACCCCATTCACTATTGTAGAAAAAATGAAGAAAAATAACCTAAATGTGCTTATGTTGGAGGCATTATCTATACTATCTCAAAGATATTTATTGCAAGAGTCCTTGAAAGGTTTTGAATAGCCAGCTAGTGTTACAACTAAAAATGGTGCATCAACATTTACCAACCTTTGTCAACATAAAGAGGAACCAAACACAAATTAAATTAGTAAGCCCCCTCCTTTCTATATCTCATTGATTATTGTTGATCATATAGTTCATAATTGTATGATGTGTTTGAGGGATAGTAGCTTAGTCATGCCTAAAACGTAGTTAATTTTCTTGGTATCAACTATGAACCAATGTCAAAGGGGGTGGTACAACTAGATGGTACAATTATTAAAATAGTAGGTGTCATCAAATATTTGAAACTTGCCTTGCAAGAATATCCTAAATATACTATTTTTAAAGACATTTTAGTTATAGACCTCCCTCCATAAGTTTTCATCTACTTATCCAAAGAATTCATAGTAAAGATAGGAGGGTATCTATCATCTTATTTGTCTCATATGTTGATTAGAACTAGGTATGGTGCTAAATTGACAATAAAATATGAGCCTATCTCCATGAGCCACATTAAACCATATTCACGCCCTCCTATTAATATGAATTGCACCATATGAGACCAGGGAGAGGATATCAATGACCATGAAACAACAAATTTTATAAAGGAGATTCTTGATATTTTTCTTGATGAATGGGTAGCTAATTTCTAAGATTATTCATGTGCTAGCATGGAAGAAATAGGTTTGGGAACATATTTTGTTCATGAATAAAAGTGTCATATTGAGTATTGTGAAGCCCCAAGAAGGAAATGATTGGCTATGGTAGTTATAATTTGATAGCTAAAGGAGCACAAATGGTTTAGTTGCTAGCATAACCATGATTTCCCCACAAAAATGAAAGTATTAGAACTTTACTTTTAGATTTTAGTTTAGTTATACTAACAATATGGCTAAGTATGAGGCTTTGATTTACGAGATTTGGCTACCACAAAAGGGGGAATTAAAGCATTGTTGGTGTTTGATGATAGTGACTAGTTGTTCACCAAGTTAGAAATCAAAATTCCTCCAAAATAATTTTTTGAAGGCCTGCAAGAATAGAGTGTGGGATCTCAATGAATATTTTGAAGCTTTCAACATCCAATCTACCCCTAGAGGGAAGAACAAGGATGTTGATAGACTTTCAACAATTGGGGCACAATATGACATCCCAAGAGGTATCACTTAAGGCATAGACCATCACATCAGACTAGTCATACTAGAATACTTCTTGTCCTTAATAATGTGATGAGTTGGCAATTTTTTTTAGAATATACAACAAATTGCTAACTTTCTAATGGAAGAAGTAGATTTTCTTACTAAAAATTAGTCAAAACTACATGAGCAATATGGTGACCAAGTCACGAAACTGAAATAAAACAAGTTTCCTACAGGGTTAATCACTTTGGATGAGTTGAGAAAAGAAAAAATGAACACGTCCATCAATGAAAAAGACTATGAAGAGGTTGATATCGCAAGAGACAAATTTTTGAAGGTTAGGAAAACATATACTGGCTCTAAAAGACAAGCTTTGTCTAATTTTTGTAAATAATATGATGATGTTTTTGCATGGAATACAATGACCTTAAGAATTGTGATTCTAACTTTGACAAACATACTATTAAACTAGACCCAAATATTTAATCATAAAACACAATTTTAAATCACAAAATATAATGTTTAATAAATTACTTCATTATTATTCTAAAAGCTAAATATTTAACCCCTCTTTCATTATTTAAAAAATAATAATATGACTACTATCTCAATTATAAAATCCATATAATCTAAGGTGCTGTACAGGGTATTTCTTATTTACTTCATTTAAAAAGGTATGTTTTATTTCCTTTCACTTTTCAATCAAACTTGTAATTATTATCAAGCGTCAAATGGGTCCAAATAAACATTTCAAGTGATTGATTGCGTTTGTACTCTTTAACATGTTTTAACACAATTCTTGAAAATCCTTTCCAAACTAAGAACAGTTACGGCATGGGAGCTCGTGAACGGTGGGGTGGTCAAATGAAAGCTTGACAAGAAAGAAGGCCCGTGACTCCATCATCATAATCACAAATTTAGTCACATATGAAATGCCTCTGAACTATCAATGGAATGAGTGACACTCGATGGTGTCATAGACGTCAACTAATTCAGATCTCTGGTTTTTGACAACGACCAAGGAAGAGTAGAACCTCATTCTTTTGATAAAATCACTACTGTGGATCAGAAAGTACTGTTATATAACGTTTCTCTTTCCTAATAGGATGAAAAAAAATCATCTCCTTCGAAGATATTTCTTTCTTTTAGTTACTATTTTTGTACGGTTTGATAAATTTCAGCTGCATATTTTAAGTTTTGATTTGTTTGGGTTGTTTATTTGAAATCACACTAGCTTCTTTAATAATACTCATCTATCATTTTTTGTTTGGATGAACCATCTAAACAAATCAAAACTTAAAATGTGATATTTAGATCAAAATATGAAAACCCAATCCTCGTTAGATTGGTTTAGGTTGTTCATTGAAATCACACTAGCTTCTTCAATAAGACCCACTTATTAATTTCTTTTCGAATGAACTGTCTAAACAAATCAAAGCTTAAAATATGATATTTAGATCAAAATATGAAAACCCAATCCTTGTTTAATTTGT
The DNA here is from genome assembly GCA_007258455.2 of Sequoia sempervirens. Taxonomy (NCBI): domain Eukaryota; kingdom Viridiplantae; phylum Streptophyta; class Pinopsida; order Cupressales; family Cupressaceae; genus Sequoia; species Sequoia sempervirens. The sequence goes on along the minus strand of VDFB02281492.1, from coordinate 213,319,600 downwards.
TTAGGTTGTTCATCTGAAATCACACTAGCATCTTAGTAAAGCCCACCTATTAATTTCTTTTGGAATGAACCACCTAAACAAATAAAAGCTTAAAATATGATATTTAGATAAAAATATGGAAACTCAATCCTCGTTTGATTTGTTTAGATTGTTCATATGAATTCACACTAGCTTCTTAATAAGACCCACCTATTAATTTCTTTTCGAATGAACCATCTAAACAAATCAAAGTTTAAAATATGATATTTAGATCAAAATATGAAAACCTAGTTCTCATTTAATTCGTTTAGTTTGTTCTTTTGAAATCACACTAGCTTCTTCAATAAGTCCCACCTATTAATTTCTTTTCGAATAAACTATCTAAACAAATCAAAGCTTAAAATATGATATTTAGATCAAAATATGAAAACCCAATCCTCTTTAATTCATTTAGGTTGTTCATGTGAAATCACACTACCTTCTTAGTAAGACCCACCTATTAATTTATTTTCAAATTAACCATCTAAATAAATCAAAGCTTAAAATATGGTATATAGATCAAAAATTTTAAACCCAATCCTGTTTAATTCGTGTAGGTTGTTCATTTGAAATCACACTAGCTTATTTAGTAAGACCCACCTATTAATTTATTTTCAAATGAACCCTCTAAACAATTGAAAACTTAAAATATGATATTTAGATCAAATATAAAAATTCAATCCTCGTTAAAGGATATTCTAGTCCTAGAGTTAAATTCAATAAGCTTCTCTGTAACAGATCTATAAGAAAACCCAAATCAATTATTCATAAAACACGAGTCAATAAGTTTGACTGTAAGTTGAATCCTGATAACAATAGATATTTTCAACCCACTATTATATCATCCACCCACTGCAAAATTTGTGGCGAACATTTGCCAAGTTCAACTCAACTATATATTCAAACCAACTATCATATAAACAATAATTAAATTGTCTCTACTTGCAGAATTCTATAATTCTGCATATGATGTTACAGGGATGAGAAAGTGCACAATGATATTAAAAGCAATATTATATGTATCACCAAAAGACGCCATATTGTTGCTTTTACAGATTTACAAACAGTTGGAAGACTTGTTGAAGAAGACCAGAGCGGCCATCTTCTTTAACATCATTGGTGAACTTTCCCTGCTGGTAACAGTGAATTCTAATATGGGGACCTATGTTATCTCTACCCAATTGGAATCAAACTGTATTTTTAGCCATATACGGTCATATGGATCTTCCTTTTACTTTTTATTGGTATAAAAATACCAAAGATGTATTGGATAGAGGTGTTTGACAAGACTTCTGCTTGACAGGGTGGGCAACATGACATACGGAGGGCTCAAAGGAACATAATAAGACTAAAGATAGGATAATGTCAATCGAGGGACATTTTGGAAGGAATAATTTGTATGTACCAGATTGGTCCTATGTGGGATGCTTTTTCATAATGCCATCTCCATGTTATATTGATTCCTTGCCTGTGAACAAAGGTACCCATTCTAGTCTCTTCAATCTAATCTATGTACGATTGTGGCCTGCATGGGTGTTGGGGTATCCATGTTCTTCTGTACTATTTAACAAAAAAAATTATGGGGTGGGGCCTGTGGGGTTTCATCTTCATATTATCTAGCTGTTCTTATCAAACTAAGGCTGAATTTTTTTGGGTTTTGTCCCCATTTAGGTGTGCTTTCAAGCATTTTTATGAGGCATAATTTTTAGGCGTATCTGATTTGAGGGGATGGGGATTTGATAGGGTGTTCCCCTGTCAAATAACTAATAGTTCATTGAAATAAAAGGTATTTAACATTATAAATCCAATGAGTATCTCACATATAAATATCTATATTTTTTATTTTAATGTGTGTTAGTGTATTCAAATGTCTATATATATTTGTGATTTTAATGCGTTTAGAAAATAGAAGTTTAATAAAGGAGGTTTGTCATTTAAGATGTATAGTTAACATTTAATTTTTTGAAATTAGATTAAATTTATTAAATGTAAATAAGATGAAAAGTAAATGATAATAATTTAATTGATAGTTATTATCGTAGAAGAGGTTATATGTACTTGCAGTATATCATTGCCATGTAAAAATTCAACAATTTATAAGGATCTTATAATTTGAATTTTTTTGTTCAAGTATAGTATAAAGGATTTCATGACTTTCATCTTTCAATTTTGGTCTTTTAGATTGTTGATACTTGAAATAATGTAGTATTTTTTAAGTTACAAAGGGATTTTTATGTTTTAAATGTTTTTATTGATTATGGTTTTACCTCACTTTCAAATTATAGTTTATATATAGAGGTCAACTTAGACATAATAGACAATAATACCCTCAAATTCTTGCTTACATATTTCATTTTAATGTGTTTTAATATAATCTATTATTAACATTATAATTATTGTAACTATCACTGATCTGTTAATTATAGGTTATCGTGTCTTTATTTTATAAAATTTATGGAAGAAGTGTTAGATTTAAATCACATCTTCATATGTTATTTCATTATCTTATTTCAATATATTATTATAATAACAATACATTATTATTACCTTTTTCTTATTTTTGATTTAAAATAAAACCAAACATAAAAAAACTTATATTTAAATTTTGCATGAATTTAAAGATCTTTACAAATTTAGTTGAAAACAATGATACAAGAAGAAAATGGTTAAGAAAAATAGCTTTAACATGATATTCACTTAATATCAATAAAATATTACTTGTTTAATAATTCAATTATTTTAAAATATTTCATAATAATAATTCTATTAACAAAAAATTCCATGATTTTAAATAAAAAAAAAATTATACTACGTTTTCCCAGTATGTTTATTAATTTGATTCTTGTAAATTTTTACTTCAATAAGTAAGACATAATATACTTGTGAGTTCACAACATATTTGAACAAAGAAAAATAAAACACTTATGTGAAGCCTAATTCTATTATATACCATCTACCTCCCACCACTAAAGGGATTAGATCTCTAATAGAAGAAATCACATTCTTAAGTTCTAATTTTAACTTGATCACTAGTCACATGACTGAAATGTGAGTGTATTTGAACCAAGTAATTTATTGGTAATTTTATTAACTATAATCTAAAATATTAAATAAAATAAAAATAAAATTATAATATAAAGATCTATATAGTAATATTTATGATTAAATTAAATAATATTAATATTTTTTACTAATTAATTATAATATTAATAATTATGTTTCAAGGATAATTTAGAATGTAGATGTAAAGAATCTATTTGGTTGCTCTCTCCTTTTTGAAATAAAAGTGAATAGTGAAGCTAAGTGGAAATCTATTATTGTTAGCATGATAATCACAATTTATCTAAAGTTACCTAAGCTTGTGCTAGAATGTGATTCTCAAATATTAATTAATGTAACCCACACTAGTAAGAGTTCAAATTGGAAGTTATATAAGTATGTGAAAGATTAAAAAATCATATTTTCTTTCTTAAATGTACATACAATGTATAATTAAATTCAAATGAGGGAAATTTAAATGTATATTAAAATTTATATTCTTACCTATTTCAACACACTATGAGGTTTGACTGACAAATTGACAAAGAATGAGAGTTGGGAACATAAAATCAAAAGAGGTAAAAGATATTTGAAATACAAAAATAGCTAATTAGAAATGTTTGAAAAGAAAGTTCAGAAGCATTTGTAGAGTTGTAACAATTGGAAATGGGATGAGGGAATCTTAGATATGTACCAAAATAAATTCAATAGGTTCTAAGACAAGGGATTGTTCATTTAGAAATCCTACACACAAGTCTAAGGAGATGTCATTGGGTGGTGGTGATTTCCTCTATGTTAGAATGATCCAAAAATAACTAGGGAAGATTCAAGATGACTTGTTGATTACTTTTGAATATGGACACCTTTCAAGTGAACATGTAGAGAATAGAGAAGTTATTAAATATGTTAAAATTTATGTTATTGTAAATATAATCACCACTATTATGTATGATTTGTATGTGGAAGAATACATGCCTTTCTCTCTTGATCATATGGATAATTTCCCCCGCTCCCTTTCTTGCTCCACACTCAATTTTTCCTTCATCATCGCTCCCTTTCTTGCTCGTCACCACTCCACACTCCATTTTTCCTTCACATCTAAACTTGAGAACTTTGAATGTTATTCAGATTAGAAGATTGAAACAATTTCATATTCCTATCTACATTATTGAGCCATTGAATATGGACTTTTATTTTCAAAAAATATCCTCTCCAATAATTAATCCATGACAATCTTGCCTAAGAGATTTCTCTTACATTGACAAGTTTGCATATCAAAGACACCAACAAAATTTTTATCCTAAATATCCTTTAACTTACTAGAAATATATTCCTTTTTATAAAAAATGTTGTCAAAAGTTAATGTGTTCCATCCTCTAACTTTATTTTTCACAAGTTTGATCTTTTGAGCAAAAAAAAAGCATAGGAGATCCTTGGACAAGAGTATTCCACCAATCCAAAACAAGCTACCTAAAGTCTAGATTGGATGCCCATATTATTTCATACCTAAAAGGGTAGGATTCTTTTCTATTTTTATTGGCCCACTAGAGGAGGAGGGGATTATGATTAGAGCTTCCCCTAGGAAGGGTAGTGAGAACAAGAAATTAGCTAGATTACTCCAACGATTAAGGATAAGGAATATGTCTAGTTTTAGTTAGATGAGATTATTTTACATTCTTCTATTAAACCAATTCAAAGGACTATCATCTAGATCAACATCAATGAGTCCAATGGACAAAAGGAATTCAATAATATCAACCATACTATCAAAATAGTCATATCAAGACCACTAAGCTTTTCAGAGGGAAAGAGAGGGGTATTAAAGTCACTAGAAATCATCCAGTTGCAGTTCAACTAACTACAAAGAAATTTAGTCAACTTAGCCCAAATATATTTTCTATCCTACATAGAATTAGGAGCATAAAGATTAACCAACATCCAATTTTTATTAGTTATCAAATTGGAAAAGGACATCACAAGACTATTTTTGTAAGTCTAAACCAACCTCCCAGAAAGGAAAGCATGGTTCCACATAATAACTATTCCACTTGAGGAATCATGATTATATCTTTTTATCTTATCTCATGATTGTACTTTGATGAAATTTTCTTATATTTTAAATTAATCTTACATGAAAAAAAATTATATATTACTTGTTCTCTCTTCCAATTAGTTGCTTCATTTGCATGTAATGAGTTGGAGGACCAATATAATATTACTAGTTTTATTTTATGGTTATGGTTATAATATCTTTTCACCTAGATCCCTATCCTTAATTACTCTATTTTAGTTATGGCATCCCCTTCATATCCCTACATCATTTTCATTTTGATAAGATGGATCCTTTGTATCCCTTGGTTATGATGGATATTTTGTATCCCTACATCACTCTCTTTTGGTTATAATATATCATTCATATCCTTGTATTATGTTTTAGTTGTAATGGCTCTTTTGGGTTTTCTTGGCACCTCAAAATTTTGAATCTTATTTCATGCCTTAGCCAAATTTTCCAAAAAATATAACCGCTCTGAGACATTTGATAGGGCTGAAATTTCTTAGCACCAATGAATAGAGCATGAAAATTTATGTTTGGTTTACTTTTGAACTTAAATGTGAAATTCTCTAAGGGAAAAAAGTTATGCCCATGTGTGGATTTTGATCTCCAATGTAGGCACTCATGTTTTCCCCATATTGGTGCAGTTTGGGTAGTTTCTTCTACACTTGTCAAATATTCTCTTGTTTTTTTGCAATAAGGTTGAAATGATGAAAAATTTACTATGTTGGTTTGCAAACTTCAAGTGGCCAAGTGAACTTCACCTTTCTGGTTTGATCCAGATCACATGCTTTTTCCAACAATGCGGGCTGGATAGGTCCATCTTCCCATGCATACTTCTCTATCTAAACCAAACAAAGTTAAATTTAGTTGCACTAGGAACTTTCACAATGGGTAGATGAGGGGTATTTTTTGCAAAGGCGTTTCAAGAACTCAACTAAGTTACAAACATGCGGGTGAATCGGTCATGCATTGTAGATTTCATTAGGTTTAACACACTGGCCAATGTAAACTTCCATTTTCAAGTGCACTTGATTGGTTCGAATGGATTTTTCTACTTGGGGTAGATGAGGAGTAGTTCTCCACGAGTGGAATTCGGCTAGATTTTTTGGATATTATTTTGTGGGAATTTGATCAACTATTGGTTTGTGATTTTTTTCTACTAAATTAGATATGTTTCTTGACTAGCTCAAATGGGATTTTTTTCCTAGGGCAGATGGAGATTGAAATTTCATAGTGACTTTGTGGCCACATTTTCCATTCTATCATCCAAACTTTTGATGGATCGACTATGTGTAGAGGCTAATTCCACATGAATCAAGTCCTAAGGCCTAGTTATCAACTACCACATGTCATTGGAAGAGTTCCCTTGGAGCCACATCAAAATCCTTGAATTCAACTAAGTATAGAATTGCACAATCTTGTGCATCTTGAAGAGAGTCTTAATGGGTACTTATAGACATGATTTGATGCAAGTTTTGATTAAAAAAAGAGCAAGTTATAACCATACAAAATTTTCTTGTCCATCAAAATATTTACAAGTTAGATGGGTCTATTTGGTCTTGCGAGTTTTCACATCTGAATATCCTTTGTTCACTTGATAATGACTTTTTTCCATGCTAACTTGAGAGTATTTTTTCCATAAGGTATTCAAATTTTAAATGGGCTAAGTTAAATTTTGCAATTTGATGGGGTCCAACTTCCCAAAGGTACACAATGATAACATCATGGTGATGCCATCCTATTTGAAGCTACCCAAGTCCACTTGTGCAATCTTGATGATGTCATGTGTAGGGTTTTTCATTTGAACATGAATCTATCTAAGTCTTAAGGTTCATATGTAGTTGGTTTTTTTGTGGTGGATGGATGGTAGGACTTTTCCCACATGATGCACTTGCAAGCTGAATTTTTGCAATGGAAAAATGGAGGTTCAATTTTTATGGCAAGTAGATGGGAGTCAACTTTTTTCAAAGGTATGAAACATTGAAGGGAGGTATTGTAGAGTTTGGCATGTGAACCGAACAAATATTTGATGTGAACTTTACCTGATGAGGGTCACTTCTCCACAACTCCAAATGATGATGGTTTTTACAAAAGTGATGGTCTTGTACATTTTTTGGTACATCAGGATGTTGTAGGTTTTTTGTGGTCCAATGGACATGCTCTCTTGCTAATTGGTTTCTAGCTTGATCCAATGGAAGTTGTGATTTTGCCTCATCCTAATAGTGACTATTTTTCAATAGAAGGAGCATTGAGAGTGTTTGGAAATCATCTAGACCTTGTGGGGATAATGATCAACAACTAGACATATCTACTTGGAGTCATAATTTCTATAGATACATTTCATGTAATTTTCTCCACCTGGTGAGGTCATGACTTCTTCCTTGAGCCTATTTCTCATGCCATCTCCCAATCTAGGTTAGATTCCCTCATCTAAATGGGGGGAAATTTTTTCAATAAAGGCAAACCCATTCTTGTAACTATTGGAGCTCAATCTAGGTATTTTTCCTATAGGAATTTATATCATTTTGTCATGGATTTGATGGATTATGTAGCACCCATGCTACATTCAATGTCTGTAGAACCTTTTCCTAGCAATATTAACTTCCTAGAAGTAATTTGGGCTCAAGATGGATTGCTTCCAATTAATAGTTTCCCACTAATTCAAGCATGAAAAATCTCAAATTCTCATTAAAGGGTGTTGTATAAAAGGATAAATCCCTAGTTCATTTAGATCATCCATTAGCAAGGGAGAGCATTGTCTTTCACATAACTTTATAAGAGCATTAACTATCATCAACAACTAAAATCATAAGGTTGGACATATGCATGTCTTTTTCTACTTAAAATCTCTTCCAACTTATACCAAATCATTGTATCTATCAAGGGGAATTAACAAAGATATAATCTGAGTACCTAATCAAGTTCTCTTCCCAAGTATAAGAATAAGGTGGAAATCTAGTTTATTTTTGTTCCCTAACTCAATAAGTTCTTATAGCACTCTTTAACTCCAATATTTTTAGATATAAAAAATAAAACATATTATAAAGATATGAAGTATGAAGTTCAATGCTAAAAATTGAGTTCAAATTACATAAATAGAGTCAAAATTACATATGTATAGATCAAAATTATAGACATGCTAAACTAAACTAGAACATAGTAAGAAAATAACTTATAATATGATGTTATATAGATTTAATAAAAAAAATCAAAATTGAATTACACAACACATATTATTATATATCATCTTCTTCATTGTATCTTAGAACTAAATACATATATCCTTTTTTATCAAATTAACATTAATTTGTTTATATATACTAATAATACTTTAAGAACAACTATAGATTAATTGTATGTTAATCACTAATTTAAATGAATTTGAAAGAAAAATGTTTTGGATAAGTATATCAACATGGGATTTAGCTTAGGGTACTTTTTATTTGACAACTCTCAAAATTCTTTATAAATAGAATCTTCACATGTATAGACTCATAAATTTGTACCAAAAAGGTTACAATAATCGAGATACATGTGCCTAGAAAAGTATGCTTATGCATAATATTAACTTACTTAAATTCATAGATAGGACATTCAAAACAAGTATAACTTAAATGGTTATGAATCACATCCAAAAAAATAAAAGGGTATAAAATTACAGTAATAATTAGCTTAATATTATTAATGTTAATGTTAATAATTAGCAATGTTGTTTTATTAAAGGGTTTAGTCATTCACACTATTGTATGCTAATTATTTAACAAATAATAAGACTTGAACTCTTTATAAAAACAAACGTATAATTTTTAAGGGGTTGTTATTTTATAAAATAATATTAAATTTTTATTTATTATGAATCTTAAATAACAAAGAGATGAAATTTTGGTGTATTTCAATATAATTTAGTGTTTATTCATCATATGATTTTTATTTTTTTTTATAAAATATTATTATATTTATTTAATATACACAATTTATAGTTAATGGTATTAATATTCATATTCAACCTTTATATCTTATAAAGAATTAGTA
>VDFB02281492.1:213290524-213310355 GCA_007258455.2 Sequoia sempervirens | reverse complement strand
CTATGGATTGTCATGGCATTCCATCAGCGTGAGACTGCATTTCTTTTAGGATTTTTTTCAAACAATTCACCGCCTTGTCTATGTTATTGCTTACTATTATGCTTTGGTAGATTTTTTCCAAGCATCCATAGCTTGTTCAAAAGCACCTGTTTGAGGTTTTTACTTTTTAGCCATAGCATGAAGGCATTGAACTGTTTGATAAAATGCTTTGGTAGACATGTATGAAAAATGTGGTAGCATAGAAAGGTAGTGAACTATTTGAAAATGTTTCTCAAAGAATGTGGTCTCATGGTGATGGAATGCCATAACTAATGCCATGACAAGCAAATTGTTATGGATTTCGTCATGGCATTCCATCACCATGAGACCACATTTCCTTTGGAGGTATCACTTTTGAAACAGCTTCCACCGCCTTGTCTATGCTATTGCTTACCATTATGCTTTGATAGATCTTTTCCAAGCATCCATAACTTATTCATATGTCCGTTTTTAGGGTTTTAGCCATAGCAAAGAAGGTAGTGAACCTGCTTTGATAAAATGCTTTGGTAGACATGTATGAAAATGTGAAGAACATAACCGCCACCATTTGATATTTATGCAGTCGTAGTATGGTTTCTGCAATGTAATCAGCCATATGAATATAACCAACAAAAATCTATTTTCTATAATTCATGGATTGAACTCTGTATTTTATTTGCTCTCAATGTTTGTATGCTATGGAAATGCCATTACATTTTTAAAAAAAGTAGTTTCTTACTATTTTTCTTCAAATTTTTATGTTTTTTTGCAAATCTACCAAAAAACCCTAGTTTTTTCTACCAAAAAACAATATTTTGAAAAAAATCAATTAAAAATAAACAAATCTAATTGAAATTTTCATTAAAAATTAAAAATTTTACCTGATAGAGGTGGATTCCAAATCGGATATCGGATTTCGCTCTCCACTATGCGCCCCCCGCCGATGAGCCAAAAATAAAAATGAATGAGTTTTGGTCGTGGCTTTTTTTTATATATACAGTTGACCAAAATCGGATATCCGATTTGGATCGGATATCCGATTCCTTTTGCTTGTGTCGGAATGAGATTTAGCCTTTTGCTTGGGTCGGAATGAGATTTGTTTATACACTGAACAAAATCGGATATCCGATCCAAATCGGATATCCGATTCCTAAAACTAAGTTTTCCCTCTGCCTCGGTAGTCACCCCAGCTCCAAAAAGTCAACTCACCATTTTCGCGTTTTTGAGTCATAGAAACACGTATTTTTTCCTCCATTGCCACTTTTTGGCATACCATGATCCCACATGCCCCTCATACACTTCTTGTTTAGCATAGGGCTTAAAACAACTATTCTACAACTTGCTTGATGTGTTTTCAATACATTAATTCAGTAAAGATCATCTAAAACTCACAATTACATTGATCACACTTATCATTTTTCAAGACTAGGATCAAATCTCAAAATAGTGCATCTTTTCAAACAAGTTTTTGATTATTGATTCAACTTCCCCAACAGGATTCTGATATCCTTTCATCTTGGAAGCCACAATCAAGAGTTAGAAGTGTCATTTGATCATATCATAAGATTTTCATCTTATCAGATCAAGACATTATCATTTTTGCACTTATAAACCTATGATCTAAGTCTAGAAGAACATTTCAAAAGTATATACCTATTGTCCACTTTACAACATGGGTGATAGGGAACAAAATCTATTTCATAGGTTTCATACTGGGAATAGTTCAAATAATGAGATAACCGATGAAATGATTCAAGAAGTTGAACAGGATCCACAGTTTCACATAATTTTGGACAAGATGTTAGAGCGAGATAAAGAAGGCTACTTTCTTTTCTTAGCAAACCAAGGTGCCAAATTGCCCTCTAACTACAATATGGAGAAAATTAAGGAAGATCCTGAAAAGACTAAAACTCCATTAAATGATCTTAGTAGTTTTCCCCAACAAACAAGAGCACTCCAAAGGAAAATCAAGGAAATACAAGGGGGCACAACTACGAAGTCTTTTGACAGAAATATGAATGTAACCTCTTCTCCTCCAAAAGCAACATCATCCAAATTCAATGTTTTTGAATTTTTGCAAAGGTTACATAAGAAGCCCAAATCTAAGCCATCAAATAAAATTGACCAATCCTATCATGTCATGCATTTATCTTCATCCCCCATAATTCCAAATGAACCTCATGATTCTTTCACTCAAGATAACGATTTCATTCAATCACCTTCTTCTATCATATCCTTTACATCCAATGATTCATTTCAATCTACACATCTTGATCAAAACATTCTACAAACCCTTCCTATCTTTGATCAAGATCCCATCTCTCAAGGACCATATGATGATCCCCTCTTTTCATTATTCACCTATGATAATCCTCTTCCATCTCAAGAGACAAACGTTCCTCCAAGTTCTTCTTTGTCATCATCTAATCAATCCATACCATCCCATGATTCTATTGCATTACAAGAGCATGATATTTCTTCCATCCTATCTAATGATGTCTTACCAATTGATGATCAAGATATGATTTCTACAAAATTTCATGATTCCCTTCCTCATCAAGATCAATATAATCTTCCATTCAAGGATACCCTTTCATCCCATGAAGATGATTATCCTCCTCATGATCAATATATTCCTTTCATACCATTTCATAATCCTTTTCCAAGTCAAGATCAAAACACTCCATCATCCCGATGTCAAGAGCCTATTACACCTATTCACGTTATCCATGAACCCCACACCTATAAATTGGGATCCTCCTCCTTTATCCATTCTAGTTTACTTCCAAAACCTATCTTCTCATCCATATCATATCCTCTTCACAATGGACTCGCATCTTGTTTCACAAACAATACATATCCCATTGGTAAACGAATGTGTGAAATTATGAATTACAAAGGAAAAGGTTTAGGTCTTCATGAGCAAGGTATCCTAGAACCCCTTTCTGTCCAAGCACATCCATATTCTCATGGCCTTGGTTATACACCTAGTCCATCAAAATCTCAACCTAGGTATCCTAGTCCATCAAACTCTCCATCCATCCTAGGTTCTTATCCTAGTCCATCAAACTCTCCATCCATCCTAGGTCCTTATCCTATTCCATCAAAAACACCATCTATCCTAGGTCCTTATCCTAGTTCATCAAACCATTCATCTATCCTTGGTCCTTATCATTCCAACCTTAGTTCATCAACCCTTTCATCCATATTAGGGTCCCACATTTCTCCATCTCCTATTCTTCAAGAACAACAAAAACACACATCCTTGATCCACTTTCAAAATTCTTCCTTCATTAACTCATCCATCATACCTCCATATCATTCACCTCAATACACTCCTTCCATTTCTTTTGGAAGCAATTTGGGTGCCAAATATCAAAAGCTTCTATATCAAATTCCACATGTATCAAAGGATCAACATGTCTCCTCGAAGAGTCATGCAAAAATAAAAGAAAATTTGATCCAAAAATCAAAAGGCAATTTTCAAAGGCCACAAAGGCCCATCAAAGCAAAGGCAATTTCCAAAGGTCACAAAGGCCCATCAAAGAGAAAAGGAAATTTTCAAAGACCACAAAGGTCCATAAATCAAAAAGAAAAATCTGAAAGGCCACAAAGGTCCACAAAGAAAAACTCAAAGTCAAAATTCATGTGGATTCCTAAAAGTCTCATAAAAGCAATAAAATCTAAATTCGCATCCAAATTTTCTAATCCAAAAGTTTCCTCCAATTTTCCATCTAATAACCTATCACCTTCCAAATCCATTTTTCCTCCATCACTCCACCGCCCTTCAAGGTGTGTGTCAATGTTGATCTTTCCATCCTTTCCATCTATCCATCAACAGGTCTTCCAACCTCCTATCCATTATCCAACATTCATCCTCCATCATTCTCCTTTAATCCAAACTTTTGCATAAGTCCTTAGATTCTTCCATCATATCATTAATCTGCCAACATTTAGGATTCTAATTCCCATTACCATGGTTTATTAGAGGGATATTTGGTTGTGAAACTTGATGCTTAAGTCCTTCCTCCATCTCCCTATCATCCATATCATATCTTCCATATTCCTCTCACACTCTACATTTAGGGACAAGTTTCATCCATCTTATCATTCATGGTCATTTCTATGCCCATTCCTTACATTTCCACCTTTGATCTTGACAAGGTTAAGGATCTTCTTGAAAATCATACATCTTATCCTATTCACTTCATCCAAATCTTCAATACCATATCCTTTGTCATACATATTCTCTTATATTGTGGGGAATCTTGTTCCTTCAATTAGTCATATCATCTCATTTCATCTTAAAAAATTTCAAAAAAAAATCAGAAAAAGTCCTTAAAAAATCCATAAAAATTAAATTTTTTTTTGAAAAAGTGCAATAAAAACACATAGTGAAAACCTGGAAAATAGGCGTTACTTGTGATCAAAATAGGCTTCTCCATCTATTAGTTTATGTCTTGCATTCACTTATGACATCATCCATTCATATCTATCATCTGTATATATCTTTCATATCCATATCATGTAGTGGGAATCTTTAGGTTTCATCATGGCTTGATGAAATTTGTACATATCTTTTATCTTTAGGTTGTGTTTACACTAGGGGCAAAATGCAGAAACATACAAGAGAGGGGCAACAAGCTTTCAGAATATCACAAACAGACAAATAACAGTTTGACCAAACACAACAAACATTGTCGTATCAAATCAATCACAAACATGTTTATACCAATGGAAATCGAAACAACATGCTCCAAACAAATGAGAATATCAATGATGATAACCAAATTGGATGATCTTAATCTGAATAAATGTTCGAAATACTTTAAGCAGGATTTGAATGGTTGTTTGATTTTCTATCATATCTCTGGAGCGATTCGATGATGTACTGAACTAGAAAAGCAAGGAAGGAGTATGATTTTTCTTTGTCTGCTGTTTGCGAGGAAATCATTAGTACTATGCAAATTGGTCGCGAGACATGCTCTACTATGTATCATGGATGACATTTCAGAATTTGCATGGGAAAAGGATTAACTCTTGTCTGTTTATGCAAGCAATACTCAGGTCATCTCGGTTCAATTATACCTAGATGCTTGTATTAACTTGCTATATTAAAATCATGAAAGCAATACTCAGGTCATCACTGGTGCTAACATACCCTTTGATGCTTGTATTAACTTTCAACATTTCAATGCTCTATGATGATACAAAAAGCACAAATAAGCTCTCCAAATGGAAATATTGTACGAATATCCTACATGGTCAGTATAGATTGCATGCATGTTAGAATCTGCATTTTGCATTTATAGATTTTCCCAAAAGCTGGCAAAGTATACAATGTCTCAATAAAAAAATCAAAGCTGATCACATGAAAACACTATGAGGTGCTACCCCTAGATGTTGTTGGTCTCACACCACCTGCTCCTACATCAGAAGATCAAATCATTATTCAAATCAAAATGGATCATCAAATCAATCAAATCAATCAAATCGGAATACATGATTCGACTGTTTGTTTTCAACAACTTTGAAAGAAAATTTATCAAATCTACTGTTTGTTTTCAACAACTTTGGAAGCAAACTTATCAATTGAAACCTATCAAATCAAATCAACAACTATTTGTTTTTCAAAATCATGGAAAGCAAATTAATCAACATTATGTTTGTTTTTAACAACTTTAGAAGCAAACATATCAATCAAACTATTTGTTTTTCATCATCATGGAAAACAAATTTATCAAATCCTGTTTGTTTTTAACAACTTTAGAAGCAAACTTATCAAATCATTTGTTCTTCATCATCATGAAAACAAATTTATCAAATCATGTTTGTTTTTAACAACCTTAGAAGCAAACTTATCAACAAGTATTTGTTTTTAACAACTTTAAAAGCAAATTTCTCAGCTACTATTTGTTTTCCAACAACCTTGGGAACAAATTTATCAAACAAACATCATCAAATCAGGGTATCTCAATACACAAAATTGGGGCATTTTATCATATTTTAACATAGCAGGGGCAATTTCTTCATCAATTTTTCATTTCATATCTTTTCGGGTCAATTTTCTTCAAATCATTAGTTTCAAACGATGAATCGACATCTTCAAAATCATAAAAATTGAAAAATTCGCAAAAAAAAAAAATCAAAAGCTTATCGATTCATCATTTGAGGGGGCATATACCTATCAACTTTTCGACAGTCAACATCTGGGAAAAATTTCAAAATTCTTTGAAGCAATGTGTAAAACACATCACTTCAAAGAGGCAAAATGTATACACCTTTAAAATGGTCACATCACATTGTCTGGTAATTAATTAAATATTTTTAATATTTAATTAAATCTCCGAATTCCATCTACGTATAAATAAATTTAAATAATTTATTTATATTTTTCATTCTTTCATTTTAATCATCTTTTCGTATTCATTTCTTAATTAATTAAATAAATATTACGATTTATTTATATTAATTATCAATAATCTTCGTTTGAATATCTTATTCAAATAAAGATTAAAATATTATTCTTCTTCTAAATATCATTTACAATTAAATATTCTAAAATATTTAATTATTTCCTCTAATCAATATTCATTCTTAAAAATCATTTCAAAATTCTTCAAAAATTATTTATAATTAAATATTTCCAAAATATTTAATTAAATCTTCTAAAATTCAAATTCTTCTAAAGTCACATTACAATTAAATATTACAAAATATTTAATTAAATCTTCCATAGTTTTTAAAAAATCAAAAAATCAAAATTCATAAAATCAAATTAAATAAATTTATTTATTTAATTAATTTTGGGATTTATCTTCAACACTCGTGAAACAAACTGCCCAAACAGAAAAATTAATTTCTCTGTTTCTGTGCAGGCTTGTTCCCATGGGTTGAAGATAGGAATCCATCCTTCTCTCCAACCTCTCAACCTCTTCCATCTTCTTCTCAACTTCTTCATCTTTCACCATTCAAACCTACCAGACAATCTCACAGCCGTAGATTCTTGCTAGCCGGGATTGTGCCTGCAAAAATCTATAAATATGACTACCAGGAACTCCAAATCATATAGAAGTTTTAAGCAAGTAAATTATAGTCAAATTGTAAGCATTCATAGCATTCATAGCATTTACAATATTTTCATAGCATAGAATCATAATAATATAGCATAGAATCATGACATCTTTCATTCACAGCCCCTATGCATAATCCACAGCCCCTGTCCATATTCGTCAGCAATTTCATTCCATCAGCATACATGATAGAATAGAATTTCCTTTTTGCATACTCGTTCTACAGGTTGCCATTTGGAGAAGCTGAGCTTACACAATCTGAGAGCAAAAGCTTCAAAAGAAATCACTGTAGATAGAGGAAGATGAAACGCTTCTGAAAGCTATCTTTATTTCTTTGTTTGAGTTTTCAGTATAATGTTTCATTTTGTGTTTTGTTTTCAATTAGATTACAAATAAAAACATACACATTTTTGGCGCCCACCGTGGGGCTCTTTGCCCCTGTTTCTCATATCTGTTTGCAGTTTTTTTTAAGGATTAGATTATGTGTTTTGTTTGCAATTTTTTTTAAGGATTAGATTATGTGTTTTGTTTCTCATATCTGTTTGCAGTTTTTTTTAAAATATTATCATAGTGACCCCCGAGGACGTATATCGCATCCTACATATCATTATTTCGATAGTCAACATTTGGGGCAAAATTCAAAATTCTTTGAAGCAATGTGTAAAACACATCACTTCAAAGAGGGGCAAAATGTATACACCTAAAAATGGTCACATCATATTGTCTGGTAATTAATTAAATATTTTTAATATTTAATGAAAATCTTTTAATTCTATCTGCGTATAAATAAATTTAAATAATTTATTTATATTTCTTCATTCTTTTATTTCGATTAAATAAATAAGTTTATTTAATCATCTTTTCGTATTCATTTCTTAATTAAATAAATAAATATTACGATTTATTTATATTAATTATCAATAATCTTCGTTTGAATATCTTATTCAAATAAAGATTAAAATATTATTCTTCTTCTAAATATTATTTACAATTAAATATTCTAAAAATATTTAATTATTTCCTCTAATTCAATATTCATTCTTAAAAATCATTTCAAAATTCTTCAAAAATCTATTTATAATTAAATATTCCAAAATATTTAATTAATTCTTCTAATATTTCAAATTCTTCTAAAGTCATATTACAATTAAATATTTCAAAATATTTAATTAAATCTTCCATAGTTTTTAAAAAATCAAAAATCAAATGCAATAAATGAAATTAAATAAATTTATTTATTTAATTTGGGATTTATCTTCAACATCCGGGAAGCAAACTGTCAAAACAGAAAATTAAATTTTCTCTGTTTCTGTGCAGGCTTGTGCCCATGGGTTGAAGACAGGAATCCATCCTTCTCTCCAACCTCTCAACCTCTCCCATCTTCTTCTCAACTTCTTCATCTTTCACCATTCAAACCTACCAGACAATCTCATAGCCGTAGATTCTTGCCAGCCGGGATTGTGCCTGCAAAAATCTATAAATACGACTGCCGGGAGCTCCAAATCAGATAGAAGCTTTCAGTTTAATAACTATAGGCAAATTTCATAGCATTCATAGCATTCATAGAGTACTTTCATAGCATAGATAGTATTAGAATCATAGCAATAGCAATAGAATCATGATATCTTTCATTCACAGCCCCTGTGCATAATCACAGCCCCTGTCCATATCCGTATCAGCAATTCCATTTCATCAGCATATAGGATAGAATAGCATTTTCCTTTTTGCATACGCGTTCTACAAGTTGTCATTTGAAGGAAGCCTAGCTTACGCAATCTAAGAGCAATAGCTTCAAAAGAAATCATTGTAGATAGAGGAAAAAGGAACGGCTCTAAAGAAATCTTGTTTATTTTTATTTATTTCAATTTCTTTAGATTAAGGTTTCATTTAGTGTTTGTGTTTTCAATTAGATTATTATAAATAAAAACATACACAATTTATACAATAAATAAGACAATATTTGTGTAGACATCTAAAAATACCCATGACCTAACATGTACTTATTAACCATTTATTTCTTATTAATTAAAAAAATTATATTAATTTATTTAATTATTTTTCATTTACCCTAAAGTACTAATATCATTTTTTCATATGTCCTAGTTCACTTTTCTAAGTCATAATAACTTATTCCCATTTAAAATTAATAAATATAAATATAAAATCTTTTTATCTCTTCCCATTTAAAATTAATAAAAATAAATATAAAATCTTTTTATCTCTACATTCTATTTCATAACCATCTCCAAAAACTAATAAAACGGACTATAAAATTATCTTTATGTCCACCTTATAGTTTATAACCCTAACCCAAAAGTAAAAATAAATTATAGAATTATCTATTTTCCTCCACCATCCATCCTAAAACTAACCAACCAACTAAATCCCCAGTGGTGATTTACATCCAATCTCTATTGTTGATTTCTCCACTTGTAAGTCTATTAATTTAGCCTTCTTCATCCATTTTCATAAGAAAAATGATTACATGATTATGCTATTGGAATGAGAAACCACATACCACATTTTTTTCATCTTTGAAGTATATTTTCCTTTTGGTTGCAAGGTGCAACCAAAATAATTGGTAAAATTTATTATTTTATTTCATTTATATTTATGATTTATTGGTTGATCTTGAAGTCTTAGGGTTGAAATAGGTTTTAAGATTATTGTTTCAATCTACAATGTTCATTTAAATTTTTCATACATAGAATATTATGCTAGATTTTGTAATTGTAAAAATTATAACTCACATTTAACATGGAGAAATTAGAGTGCAATTCTTTAGATAATTATTAAAATTATCTAATAAATTAACTCCTTATTTTATGAGATTTAAGATTGCTTACATCACAAGTCCTTTTACATACAATTCAAGTTGAACACTTTTGAAGAATGCTATATTAATGAGGTTTATTATTCTCTTTCAATGAATCAGGGTGCTCAAATTATATTATGAATATTGGATTTAGGTTATAATTCCAATATTGGGTTTGATTCTTATATTATGGTGTTTGGATAAGGTAATAGGTTTCATGATTGCTCCATGAAATTATTCCTCCATCTTGTTTCTACCAAGATATTTTGCATCTTGAAAATCTATTGAATAGATTATGTTTTTGATAAGGAAAAACAGGTTTTGAAGGGGCCCCGAAACCCTTTACAAAGATGAAAAGTTGCAAGAAAGACTAAGCCTAGAGAGCCTGCAACCCAAAAAACCAAAATACTGACAACATAAATAAACAAAGAAACTCATCAATAACCCAAAAACAAAACATCGACAACTAGGCTGATCAAGCAAAAGAGTCAGCACAACTACAACATCTTTTCTAGAACATTAACCAAGGCCAAATTTACCTCAATGATCCCCTCGTTCATCTCCATAACATCCTTGAGCTCTTCAAATGAAATGGCAGCCCACTTCTTGGTCTTGCTCCTCATCCTCAAACGTAGGCCAACATCCACATCCTTTTCCATACCTGGAGCATGATCCTCCTTCTTTTCCATGAAGTTTGAGCAATTCACATCCTTCATTGCTTTCTCAATTTCACCCAGCTCTAGGGGTTTACCAGTCCATTTTAAGGCTTTCTCATTTAAAACAGAGAGACCCTTAGTAATTGACTTCAAGGAATTATTTCTAATGTTCACCATAGCCTTCAAATCTTCTGACAACTTACCAATTCTATCCTCTATGTTAACAAATATTTCCTCCAAAGTCTTATGAACAGCCATTTCCAAAGAGGAATTCCTCTCCTCATGAGTAATAATAAGGCAATCAGCATCCAAAACCAGTTTATCAAGCATTACAGTCATGGTTTTAACCTTACCTTTAATTTCCCATTCCTTCTGATTGCTATGGACCAATGCCACACAAACATCCTGCCAATTCTTTACCTAGACATTGCTTAACTTCTGAGAACAACCATTTAACTAGAGAAAGCAAGTTACACATTCCATCCTCAGCTATCCTACAGAACATACCCATATTGACCTCATCCTAATTAACAGGAGGCTCAACATTTGAATCAAAATTCTGAACAGGGACTTCCTGATGCTCCTCTTTATCCTCCTCTTCCTCCTCAGTAGGAGAATCCTCCAATTCAACCAACTCCACTATAACCCTACGCTTATCTAGCATGTTTTCCAAGTCCACCAAGACTTCTAGTTGCTTTGCCTTCACAACACTCCCTTTAACTTGCAATGTGCTTAAATGAGAGTCAAGAGGACCCTAGTTAGGGTCAATCCCCTTAGAACACTGGAAACCCTCAATCCCTTGTACATTAATCTCCATAGGATGCATAGACTTGGGAAGGTTTTTACCCATGCTAAGACTATCCTCCACAATAGGGGAGCTCGCCACAACACCCACTTTACCAGGACAATGTTTTTCACCAGACACAGGGGAGCTCTCCACAACACCCACCTTACCAGGACTTGGAGAAGGTTTCACACCAAAAACATGATCTTTCACAACTTTTGACATATCCACCTTCCTCTTGACATAAGACTTTTCTTTCCTAGGGTATTTATTCTTCCCCTTTGCGCTCTTCTTCCCAGACTGCACCATAGCATCCTTCAACTCAATATTCGTTTCATATCCTTTTGACTAGGCTTTAGAAGTTTCAGACCCCTCCTCAGACTCACCATCCTCAACTGAAATCTCATCAAAATCCAAATCCTCATCCTTAAAATTCCCTTCCCATTCCACGGTAGAATCACCAGTCTCGTAGCCAAAATTTGTAATGCTCTTTTTGTGGGCTGGGGTCTTAGGAGAAATAGGGATTAATTTCAACTTAATATGAACAAACATGAGATTCATAAGGCCATCATAGAGAATGACCTTCTTAGAGTTCTTGTGATGATCCTCAATACTATTTTTTGTGGAAAACAAAAGATAAAAAGGAAATGAAACCAACACCTTGTGATGGAAGTGATTTAGAAGCATAAAGTGGTAGCTATAAACAATAGAAAACCTACCCTCCAAGGTGAAGTAATGCATGATAGCCAGTGCTAGATCCCTCCAAAGCAGTTTGAGAGACTTGTGAGCATACCCACCACTCCCAACTTCCTTGAACTTCTTCTTCTCATCAAATTTAAAGAAATTTACAAAGGCTTTCTTAGCCACACCTTTGTCTTTGTAGAATTTCCTCCTAGATGAAGAAATCCCAGTTACCTCTACCACAAAATCCTCATCAATATTGAACTCCACACCTTTATAACACATAATCCTATTGCTCCACCCTTTAACAAGAACCTCTGTTGCTTCAGGATTTGGGCCTTGGAGCTTCAACATATATTGGGTAACCCCACCCTTTTCCAGATGCTCCCACACATTTTCATTACTTTGGAACTCCTCACAAGAGCTCAACTCCACTTTTCAATGAGCTCCACCCATGGTGGCATGCAACAAATAGGAAACCAACAACACCTTAATTTTCTCCAAAAAAAAAATTAGTTTGACTAACCACAAAACAATGCAAATAAGAACCACAAAACATGTGAGCCTGCCATACCAAGTACTACCTAACTTGTGCAACCAGGCTATAATTTCACAAAAATCTAAATGGTAATTATGAGAAGGGCAAGGCCAAGACTCAATGTGCATAAACCAACTCAAAATAATAATAAAGAGCCTTTCCCACATATCGGCCACCTTAAAGACATGACACTTGGTCATTATTGGAAATGATTTTAAGGTTGAGTGGTAAGAATTCAAATTTATCCCAATTATTTCTAGCCACCACTCCCAAATTAGCTAACCCATCAGCCATCAAGTTAGCTTCCCTAAACACATGCGAGATTCTTATCTCATCAAAATAATTAATGATGCAAATTAAATCATTAATGAGATGAGCAATAGACCATGTAGGCAGACACTTCAACAAAAGACAGTTTATAATATTAAGCGAGTCCCCTTCAAGCCAACGTTTGGAGACCCCTAAATTTTTTGCCAACATGAGGCCATGATAGGCTACATCTATATTGAATAGATTATGTTGGCTTCATACTGTATTTTAATACTTTTACCATGAAGATGCTTTTAATATTATTATTTTTTTGTAAGGATTTCATAGGGTAGATTTTATATTATTTACTATTTCTTTGACGAATGGATTTAGATTCTATAATTTTTCTATTAATAGAAAATGGGATTGTGTTTATAATTCTCTTCAAGTTAGTTTTGGGTGATGAAAGATTGCACAACACTCTTATGATTCACTCTAAAATGCATGAGTAAATTATTCACTTGATATGATCATTAGTAGGAAAAATATCCTATTTCAAATAATAATCTATTAGATTAATACTTTATTTAGGTTCATAGGAGACTTTTAGTACCATCTAGTTCTTATTTCATATTCAAATGAAGAAAATTCAAGGTCTAGTATTATATACATCATGCAATTTTTTACATGTAGAATTTCACCCTAAGAACATAAAAAAATATAGGAATGACATGTCATAAAACATTTAATTTTTGAATATTTTCATGGAATATGATTGACAACTTTATCAACTAACAATAATCTTTATATCCTTATTTATCTAATTATATATCTATTCTCTCTTAAAAAAATCCTTGATAAAATATAATGTCTTTTCATCAATCCACATCCATGGTTCAAATAGACATGCACCATTCTTTACTATATATATATATTTTTAGTTGCAATGGTTTCATGTGGACTTGAGTTTAATGATTTGATCTCCTTTACTATATTCAAATAGAATTGGAATACGGATGTTGAATTTGTTGTTATCCCTTCTAAATCTCTTAGGAGAGTTTTGTTGGCGAGACAATTCTTTTAATCATGTTATGGAAACTTATGAGTATTATACCTTTAAATTGTAAGTAAATTTATTTGTTTTTTAGATTTTTATTAAATTTTTTATATTAAAATATTATTCGTATAAAATGTTTTATTTTAAATTTTAATTTAAAATTTCTTAAAATATTAATATAGTTTTTTTTTAATATTATCTTGTATGCAACATGCTTTGTTTTGACAAGGTCACAAAGCCCTTTAAAACTGGTATCTAATGGGTTTTGGGTCCCATTAAAACCTATTTTACACCTAATAAAAAACATAGCTTTTTTAATATGATTTATGAGTTTTTTTTAATATCATTTATGAACTAATATTAATGAAATAAATATATTTATTCTCAAATAAAATGGACAAGATTATAAAATAATCTAAAGTTTATTTGACTTGTGTGCACATGAATAATGGTATTGTATTGTAAGTCTTATTTGAATTTAGTTGTGGAAAGGAGGAATAATTTTAAGAGGGTTAATTTCATGGTATAAATTAAAATTCTCCCTCTTATAGAATAGCTCAATTTAGAAAATGGATGGTAGAGGAATTATAGTTTAAATAATTAGAAGTCATGAAATAGATGATTAAGAATTACCCTTTAAACAAAAATGGCGTACATTAACATTATGCATGAATTCAATACTAAATCTTCTATGTGATAATTAGATTTATTTAATATATTTGTGCATGAATTTATAAATCCAATTTTGAGCTATATAACTTATTTTATTTTATATTTGACTAAAAAAATATTATTATAAAATATATTCCATTAGTATGATTATTGACTTGACCATGAGATATAAGTATGATTCATTTACCTTTTAATTAATTCATATATAGCCGAATGACTAGAAGATTGTCTCAATACAATGAACTACTATTTTTGGTTTAGTAAACTAGTTGACCTTGGTGACATTGGCCAAAAAAATTATCTTCAAGGGAATCATAGTGACCTTTGCAGCACATACCACTCTTTTTCTATTGACTTCAAATTATAAAAATGATTTTTCAGGAAGGATACAAACATAAGAAAGATGATGCATATTTATAGAAAAATTATATCACAAGAGTTTGGCATGATTCATAAAAGACCCTAGAAAGGATATAGATGATGATCAAGCATTAAAATTAATTTATTATCAATTTGACAGCTTTAAATGATTGAGAAGAACTTTAACATAGCTATGGTTGGGACCTCGATTGAATAATATATTTGATTGAATATTAGACCTATATTCACCTTTTATAAACTCATCAAATTAAAAAATATTATACTTTTAGAATTAATTTAAAGAAGTTTATAATAATTTAATAATATTATATTTATTTATCAAGTATATATATATATATTAAATATATTTTTATTGAGTAATAAAATAATTGTTATTGTTGAGTTTCTTATTTTAATATAAATAAAATGTTTAATTATATTGAAGGATGCAATTATAGTGACAATAAGAATGAAATGCAATAATATAAATGTGTTAACAAAAATTATTAAAGAACAAATTCATACATTTAAAATTAAAATTATAATTATAATATTCTAATAAATAAAATAAAATAACTTTTAATAAATAATTCTAAACTAAAATAAAATAATTTTGAAGTATATAAAATAGTATAGATGTTTTAAATATACCTATTTAAAATGCACCTAAGAGATTTATCTTAATGCCAAATGATTTTTAGGTAGATGTATTTAAAATATTTTTTATTAAATTTTTTAATAATTTATTTACTCATCTTAAATATATATTTAAATTAATTGTACTAAAAAATAAAAAAAATGAATAATTTCAATAATTTTATATATTGTTTAAATAAAAATAAAATAAGTATTTATTACATTTTAGATTTATTAATTTAAACTACTCCAAATGATATGAAATCATTTTATTTTAATTGGAGATGGAAAATTAAGGATGAGCAAGTAATAATAAATTTTTGAAATTTATTTATCTTGAGATTTGCTTACTCTAGAATAGATCAAACGTATTATATCAATAATATTTTTTATTTTTTAACTTTGTAAAGGGTTTTAGGGCCCCTTCAAAACCTGTTTTTCCTATAATGAAAAGCAATACTTTTTATTTTTTAACTTTTTGTTTAAGAAAGAAAGATGATGTGAGAAAAAATTAATTAAAAATGATTTCTTTTACATTTTTATATTCATATTTATTGTTAAAAATTTATACTTTGGCATAAATGATTATCAAAATTAAAATAGAAGCTAATATTTTTTTAATGTATTCATGTTATTATACTTCTCCTTGTGATGTCATTATAGAATACCACTCACATAGTAAAATTTAATAAAAATAAATTTTAAATAATACTAAAATATAATAATTTTTAAATAAATATAATAACATAAAATTGATATCTCTTAACTTTTTTAATCTATATGGAAATCCAAGGTTAGTATGTGGTAGGTTAAAAAAGAATGAGCGGCTCGGGCAGGAAGAAGAGCGGTGGTGGATTTTTGAAATCCTCAAAGGTCGACGATGGTGATGAGGATGATCCAGATGCAGATGACTATTCAAGGGAGGTGGTTTCTTCTATGGTTGTTCTATTTTCTTGCTCTGGTGGGATATGCTTTTGGTTGGCTTTGGCTATTTTGTGGTGCATGTGGCTACGGTGGAGACCCTCTTATGCTCATTTGTAACTGAGGTGTTGCATCCAGGTTTTTCCTTGGTGTTTTTCCTGCCCTTTGTTTGGTGGTTTCTTTGTGGCCGTGGGGGGCTATTAGTTTCTATATTTTCTTGATTGTGTGGGGTGTTTGTAGTTTTCTGCCAAACGTACTCTACTTGGACTATTGTGGGTTCTTTGATGGATCAATGGGTCTTTTGTTCCCATATTTTTTCTTATGTGGGTGGTTTGTGTGCTTATTCTCTTTGTGGTTGTTGTGATAGATGTTGTGTTCATGAACTTGGGTTGGTGTGGTTCTTGACTTCTGAATGCCTGGTTTCCTATAATGGGTGTTTTCTTTCTTTTGGAGTTGGTTTCTTTCATCAGGGTTGCTTCTATCATGCCTTCTTCAGAAGGGTTTTCTGCTCACATTCTTTTAGAGGTGATGATGGAGTTGGATGATTCGGGTTTGAGGTCACTGTTGAAGTTTTACTTGGTTGTGGTGTGTGCTTTGGGTTCCTTTATGCTGGTGATTTATTGGTTGAAGGCTCATGCTATTTTGGACTCTATTCAGATTAGTTGTGGCCTTTTTCTCTTAGCTAGGTGGTTCTCAAGTTTTAATCCTAGAACCCAGATTATTTTTTTCCTAGTGCAAAGTTTAGCAAAGGATGTTATGGTCACTTGCTTGGCTACTATGTTGGCTTTCCCCTCTAAACCTATGGAGGTGGACATCCCTCAATTGTTGTTCTTATTGAGGTGGGTGGTTCTCCTATGGAGGTGGAGGTTGAGGGTGCTGATGATTTTTGGCTTTGGTGGTTTAGTTGATCATATCATCCTCTCCAATAGAGGGGAGCTCACTCATTTAGAGGTGGAGATGGAGTTGGTTTCCTATTACCAGGTGAGATTATACTGTAGGGAAGCTGATCTCTTGTAGTTTTCTCTTGTGGATCCCAAAGCCCCTATTAAGGTGGTGTTTTGGACTTATTGGTTTTGCTTGGTAATAGGGCCTTGGTGGTTTACACCACTATGTTCTTTGTTTTTTTGGGCTCAGATTTGAATGATTTGAGAGGTTGGTTTTTTGATGCCTGGTTGATTCAAGCAATGTTCAAGTTTATCTAAGGGTTTTAGGTCCCTTTCAAAACCTATTTGTAATTGGGTTTTAGGCCCATTCTTTTCCTATTTAGTGCAACTCATTTAGTCTTATCGTTCTCTTTATGGTTGTTGTTGGTTTGTGTCTTTTTCTTTATGCAACTCTCTCTTTGTTTGGGTTTTAGGTCCTTGTAAAACCTATTCAGGGCCCCATCAAAACCTATTTTACCCCTAGTAAAAAAAAAATTAATCTATGGGCGGGTGCATGAAGTTGGGTACCAATTTCGTGGCCACCTTCTAAAAAAAGTTTTAAAATGCTATAACGCGAGCACATTATAATGTGCTCACAATATAACACATTAAAAAAAAAAAAAAAGTGAAAGTCTTCATTTTCACTTTGACTATTTTCTTCTTCTGCCCACAGCCAAAACCCCCAACTTTCGCACTCACATTCTAGGAGGAGGTATTGGGCAAAAATATTCAACAAGAGTTTCTATTTCTTTGCAAGGATGTCACCACGATGATGGAGAGGTGGGACAGGTAAGTATTGTTTTTTTTTGTTTTGAATTTCTTAGTTTTAGGTTGATTTTGTTAGTTTTAGGTTAAATTTGATATATAAATTTTTGAATTTGTAGGAGATGCAAATGAACCCGCAAACCCACAAAATCCTCAAGAAGAAGAGCAACCAAATCCTAAAGAAAAAAATCCTCAATAAGAAAATCAACCTCAACAACAACCTCCTCCACCAATCCCTCAACACCCTCCTAACACTCAACAAAATTTAATAAGTGAGATTAAGAACAACAAAAAATAGATTGAGGATTTTATTAGTAGGTTGAGTGATCCAAATGGTTCAACCACAAAAAGAATGACCCTCACAAATTCATTAAAAGATATGTTAAAAAATGTAGATTCAATTAGCAAACAAATAACTGGATGGAAAGATAGGAGGCAAGAGGCTAGGGCATATTATGCAGATAAACTATCATATAAAAAAGTAAAGGATTTAAAAATTACAAAAGTTGATTTGTGCTCATTATTCACTGACCCATGCACAAATCAAAATATTAGCCTCAATGCAAAGAGGTTTCCTATTCATTGGTGCCACCACCAAGAGATTAGGAACTATTTTTATGATAGGTGGTACATGGTCTTTGATGACTGACTGTGCAACAATTGTGAAGTCCCCCACTATTTTCTTAGGAAACTATATAGTGAGTTCATATTGAACAAAATACCAAATTATTTTGATATGAGGGAATTCCAAGGGAGAGGTGGGGGGTTGGCTCAAGATAGGCCCGGTGCATAGCCAGATCCTACATGGCAAGGGAGACGAGCTCTCGCTAGGCCATCTCATGATCACATTGTTATGCTTGTAGTCGCGAAGGAGAGTGTGGACGTAGAGACATTGCAGGTGATCAACACTTTGACCCAGAGTGTCATCCATCATACTAGCCCTATTCTACAGTGCCATCCAAGGGAGTCTTTGAGTGGTGGCCTTCGAACCCATGTGTGTCAATCTTGTGAGGCAACTTGTTCATATGACCCCATCGACACTCAAGAGGTTGTTGTGGAGGATCCTTATGCAGCTACAGAGATGGAGAGGGCGGTTGACATTTTGCATGATATGTATGGAGTTGATACTCGGGTAAAAGTTAGAATGTTCATTGAATTTAATTTATTAAATTTTGATTTTGAAATGCAAGATTGACTAATTTAGTTTTATGATTTTAATAAAATTGTAGGGTCACAGTGTTGAGACTGGATACACCGGCCCTCCACCTACTTATTTCTATGGTACACCTATTAGTAGGTTATGTAACTAGTAAACAATTATAAATTTATTACGTGTTAATAGCATTTTTTTATGAATGATATTTTAATATGTGATTTTGGATGTTGAACAGGGTAATATTGGAGGTTTCGAGGGAACACCTCCCAATGCTAGTGGATTTACTCAAACCTTCATGCAAGTAATAGAATAAAGATTATAACTAATGAATTGTACTTAATAGATTTGTGTAGTTTATATTCATATCATTGGTTATGTTGCATTGCACATCATTCAAACTCAATGCATTACTTCACATTCCATAACTAATAACTAGATGTTGATAGATGACAAAATTTCAACTACAATATAGTTGTTTAGAAAGTCAACATAAGCAATGATGCAATTTCTTCACATGGAGGCATGTG
>VDFB02281492.1:213261442-213290424 GCA_007258455.2 Sequoia sempervirens | reverse complement strand
GAGAGAGAATGGACAAAAAGAGAGCTACACTGGTGACTCAAGAGAAACTTTAGCTTTGAAAAACAAAGTCAATTAGGCTGGCAGATGTGTGGATTAGGCTAGCATTTGGTGGAAGTGGAAGAAAGATGACTAGAACTCTAGAGGCCCACCATACTAGATTTTGGTATTCAACCATGAGAGTAGAAGAGAGAATTGATATCATGTATCAAAACATTAAGCATCCATTCTTCCAACTAGTGGAGAAGGAGATGATTACTTTGCTTCATTTTCATTTGGATAACCATATCAGGGCATGGGAACCAAGAAGACCAAGAATGTCGAGTTTTATGTGGAGGTAATGGATGTGGTCCAGACTTTAGGAGGGACAAGAAGGTCAATGCATGAACTTGATGAAATTGAGGAAGAACAACAAGAGAGGGACAGGAAAAATAAAATCAATACAGAGTTTCAAGGATTTGTCAAGCGAATAAGAGAGCTATGGGAGAAGCCTCATCTAAAATATTTTGAACTTGAGTTTGATATACCATTTAGAGAGCTTGGTTTTCATGGAGTTCCTTTCAAAGCCTCTACTTTTATTGTTCCTATGGTAAATTGTTTGGTAAAGTTGGTGGAATTACCTTTCTTAGTAATTATTGTTAGTGAGATTGAGATTGTTAACCTTGAGAGAGTAGGACTTGGGAAAAAGGAATTTGATATGGCTATTGCTTTCAAAGACTTCAAGTAGGATGTACTTCACATTAACGCCATTCCTCAATCTTCACTTGATGGCATCAAGGAATGGTTGAACTCCATGGTTATAAAGTATTGTGAAAGCAGAATGAACTTGTACTAACGGCTAATTTTGAAGACTATTACTAATGATCCAAATAAATTTATTGAAGATGTTGGTTAGGAATTTTTGAATATGGAAGCTAGTGATTCTGATTCTAATAATTCAAAAGAGTCAAATCAAGGATATGAACCCTCTAATGTAGAAGAGGAATCAAAATCACTCTTCATGTTGCAGGTACCGACTTTAATACCAACTACAATGGCAACATTGAAATTCCCTAGTAGTATTTATGTAAAGGAAATTTCCTTTGGATGCAAGGATTCAAAGCACATCAACCATGTGGTACAGATGATTAAATACCAGAGATGATTTGTAGCAATGAAAGAGTCTAAAAAGGCAGAGAGAGATACATTGGTGACTCAGGAGAAACTTCAGCTTTCAAAAACAAAGCCAATTAGGCTGGCAGACGTGTGGATCAGGCCAACATTTGGTGGAAGAGGAAGAAAGATGACTGGAACTCTGGAGGCACACCATACTAGATTTCAATATTCAACCATGAGAGCAGAAGAGAGAGTTGATATCATGTATCAAAACATTAAGCATGCATTCTTCCAGCCAACAAAGAAGGAGATGATTACTTTGCTTCATTTTCATTTGCATAACCATATCAAGGTGTGGGAACCAAGAAGACCAAGGATATCAAGTTTTATGTGGAGGTAATGGATGTGGTCCAAAATTTAGGAGGGGAAAGAAGGTCAATGTATGATCCTGATGAAATTGAGGAAGAACGGCAAGAGAGGGATAGGAAAAATAAAATCAATACAGAGTTTCAAGGATTTTTCAAGCGAGTAAGAGAGCTATGGGAGCAGACTCATCTAAAAGATTTTGAACTAGAGTTTGATATACAATTTAGAGAGCTTGGTTTTCATGGAGTTCATTTCAAAGCCTCTACTTTTATTGTTCCTATGATAAACATGTATAATAACCTTCAATTCCTTGAAGGAGAGGTTGTTGGTTGATTTGTAACCCAATTTTGATCAAGAATGTTTTTTTCTAGAAATTTACTAGTTTTTCTCACTTTTATTGTTGTTGTATAGCCTGTACGAACACTAAGATGATCTGAAACCTATTGGATGTTGTATATTGATGAATTATCTTTCATTTTCACCTATTTAGAGGTTCTAACTCTTTGTATAGTGAAATTTATCTTGTTTTTATTACAGCTACCTACTTTCATAGTGTTCTTGGATTGAAGGGTTTCATGATATAATTCGACCCATTCCACTTTTTGTGCCTATTGTAACTTGTGGAATGGGTCCTCTAACTTGTAAAATACATGCCTAACCTATTTAGAATGTTGTGGAGTCAAGGTTGGGTGTTTGCGATGATGTTCTAGGGCTGTAGCAAGGTATTTTCGTGATGAAAATGAGGCTTTCGTGTGGTGTTTTGACAAAATGTGGGAAGGATTGTCCATGTGATGTATTATTCACCATGTGAAGGGTCCGGTAAGTGTGTTTGGTGCTTTTTTTGGGTATGGCAGGTGCATGAGATAGGAGTTTCATTAAAACCCCAAGTATTTTGCTTGAAATAGAGGGTTTGGTGTATTAGGGGTCTAGAGGTCTTGGACCTGGAACAAATCATGGAATTGGAGGTTTTGACACATAACATACTATTTTTTGAGGAGTTTGAGTGAATATCTAGTGTTTAAAAGGTCGTCTCTTTGTAAATAGGGCTAATTTAGTAGCCTTTATGGAAGGTGGTCTATTGGATCTTAATGATGGTACAAAGAAACATGGTATGATCTCTTGAGAATTTGTCTTAGGGTCTGTGTTAAAGCTTGATTGATGTTTGGTTGGACATTGGATGACCTTCTCTAAAAGATAAGCCCATTTGATGAGATTTGGAGACTATAAGTTAGGCAAGGGTTTATTGAAAACCCATACTCGAAACCTTCCTATAGCTAACCAAAGACTAAAACACCTTCAAAAAGGTCTACACAAGCTTAAAAGTTCAAGAGATATCCCTGCCCCCAAATATTTCTTCAGACCCTAGCAGTAAACCACCATTTTCCACTAAAAAATGCACCATTTGACATCTAGGGCATCACCTAAAAACCATCTATTCACCTCCCTTGCACACAAAACTTTGTACACATGTTTTATAACCATAACTAAGCCTTTTCATCAAGTTATAAATGCATATAGTGGGTGATAGGCTTAATATGACATTTTAATGCACTCAAAACCCTTAAAATAGGGTATACAAACCGACCCTCAATAATTGGCTTCTAAAATGCACAAAATCACTTGAAATCCAACCAAACCAAAACTAAAAAAAAGTTAGGTCTTCTTTCCACTGAATTCCATTGAAAAGAGAGCACAATCACCATGTACGAAACCGTATTGTTCAATGAAACATCAAATCCAAAAGTGCAAAAGGGTAGCAATCTTTGACGAGGTATTACTCGAATACCATGGTGCTTATGAAATCTCCATCTAATCCTATGGGATCGCGTTGGGGCCATCTACAATAACCTCTCAGTTTTTTATCTCAGAATGGTTTTCCTGTGGTTTCTAGTTTTTAGTTGATGGAAAAAGTGTCAAATGCAAGCAGTGGAAAGTTACAAAGTGGTGCAACTTTCATTCTGGAACTCATGTGACCAAACAAATTGTTTCAAAACATTTGAATAAGTATGTTTTTGCTAGGCATGTTCCTCTTTTGCACCCAAACATAGAATCGCTCTGAGCTATGTTAAATCAGATCAATCCTTAAGGGACCAAAGTGCAAAATGGCTCCAAACTTCAACATGTTGCTACTTGGATACCATGATGCTTAGAAAATTTTTGTCTAATCCTATGGTATTTTGTTGGGTCCCTCTACAATAACCTTTCTTGGTTTTTATTATCTCAGAGTGGTTTTCCTGTGGTGTCCAATTTTCAGTTGATGGAAAAAGTGTCAAATGGAAGTAGTGGAAAGTTGCAAAGTGTTACAACTTTTGTTCTACAAATCATGTGACCAAATGAACTATTCCAACACATCTGAATAGGTATTTTTATGCTAGGCATAGTCCTCTTTCACATCCAAATAGGCAGAATCGCTCTGAGCTACGTTCAACCAGATCAATCCCTTAAGGTTCCAAAGTGCAAAATGGCTGCAAACTTCAACATGTTACTCGGATACCATGATGCTTAGAAACTTCTCGTCTAATCCTATGGGATTGTGTTGGGCCTTTCTACAATAACCTCTCTTATTTTTTGTTATTTTAGAGTGGTTTTCCTGTGGTGTCCAATTTTTAGTTGATGGAAAAAGTGTCAAATGCAAGTAGTGGAAAGTTGCAAAGTGGTGCAACTTTAATTTTGCAACTCGTGTGACCAAATGAACTATTCCAACACGTTCGAATATGTATTTTCATGCTAGGAATTGTCCTCTTTTTCACCCAAACAGGCGGAATCACTTCGAGCTATGTTCAACCAAATTGATTCCTTAAGGGTCAAAAGTGCAAAATGACTGCAAACTTTATCATGTAGTTACTTGGATACCATGACACTTAGAAACTTATTTTCTAATCCTATGGGATCATGTTGGGCCCCTTTTCAATAACCTCTCTCAATTTTTGTTATCTGAGAGTGGTTTTCCTGTGGTGTCCAGTTTTTAGTTGATGGAAGAAGTGTCAAATGCAAGTTGTGGAAAGTTGCAAAGTGGTGCAACTTTCTTTCTGCAACTCGTGTGACCAAATGAACTATTCCAATGCATTTGAATAGGTATGTTTATTCTAGGCATGGTCCTCTTTTTTACCCAAGCACACGGAATCACTCTGAGCTATGTTCAATCGAATTGATTTCTTAAGGGTCCAAAGTGCAAAATGGCTGCAAGCTTTAGCATGTTGTTACTCGGATACCATGACACTTAGAAAATTTTCATCAATCCTATGGGATTGTTTTGGACCCTTCTACAATAACCTCTCTCGGTTTTTTTTATCTTGGAGTGGTTTTCCTGTGGTGTCTAGTTTTTAGTTGATGAAAAAAGTGTCAAATATAAGTAGTGGAAAGTTGCAAAGTGGTGCAACTTTCATTCTGCAACTTGTGTGACCAAAAAAACTATTCCAACATGTCTAAATAGGTATGTTTATGCTAGAAATGTTCCTCTTTCACACTCAAAAATGTAGAATTGCTTTGAGCTATGTTTAACTGGATCGATCCCTTAAGGGTCCAAAGTGCAAAATGCCTGCAAACTTCAACATCTTGTTACTCAGATACCATGATGCTTATAAACTTATTTTATAATCTTATGGGATCACATTGGTCCCCTCTACAATAACCTCTCTCAGTTTTTGTTATCTCAGAGTGGTTTTCCTGTGGTGTCCAGTTTTCAGTTGATAGAAAAAGTGTCAAATGGAAGCAGTGGAAAGTTGCAAAGTGGTGCAATTTTTATTCTGCAACTCATGTGACCAAATGAACTATTCCAACGTGTCCAAATAGGTATTTTTATGTTAGGCATGGTCTTCTTTCACACCCAAACACACAAAATCACTCTGAGCTACATTCAACTGGATCCATCCCTTAAGGGTCCAAAGTGCAAAATGGCTGCAAACTTTAGCATATTGTTACTCAAATACCGTCATTCTTAGAAACTTCTCCTCTAATCCTATGGGATCGTGTTGGGCCCCTCTATAATAACCTATCTTTTTTTTTATTATCTCAGAGTGGTTTTCCTATGGTGTCTAGTTTTTAGTTGATGGAAAAAGTGTCAAATGCAAGTAGTAGAAAGTTGCAAAGTGGTCCAACTTTCGTTCTACAACTCGTGTGATCAAACGAACTATTCCAACACATTTGAATATGTATCTTTATGCTATTCATGGTCCTCTTTTGCACCCAAACACACGGAATCGCTCTGAGCTACGTTCAACCAAATTGATCCCTTAAGGGTCCAAAGTGCAAAATGGATGCAAACTTTAGCATGTTGTTACTCGGATACTATGATGATTAGAAACTTCTCGTCTGATCCTATGGGATTGCGTTGGACCCCTCTATAATAACCTCTCTCAATTTTATTATCTCGAAGTTTTTTTCCCATGGTGTCAAATTTTCAGTTGATGGAAAAAGTGTCAAATGCAAGTAGTGGAAAGTTGCAAATTGGTGCAACTTTCATTCAACAACTCGTGTGACAAAATAGATTGTTCCAACATGTCCAAATAGGTATGTTTACGCTAGGCATGGTCCTCTTTCGCACCCAAACACATAGAATCACTCCAAGCTACGTTTAATCATATCGATCCCTTAAGGGTTCAAGTGTAATATGTTGAAATAGGCCATTCCACCTATTGTTCAGGCTATGTCTCGGTGATATGGGCCTGATGTAAATGGGATAGGGAGTAGGAATAAGAAAATAGCATTGGTAAAGGCATTGGAAGAGATTACTAATGTTGCCTCCTGTTCAAAATTCAAAATTGAGGCCCCTTAAAAGTAAGGCTAGAAGAGGTGGAAAGAAGAAATTGCTTAAAAATCAGTTAGAATAGGTTGGAAATAGGGTCAAGTTGTGGAGTTTGATGTGTTCAAAAGGTCTGCAAGGATAGGGGAGGTCAAAAGTATGTTATGGCATGATGCCCTACTTGGGAAAATAGGGGTTTTGAATGAAAAAGAGATGTTTGAGGGAGTAAAAGTGGGTAAAGTGAAGAGGAAGCATAATTTGGTGGTCAATTAAGTTTGTGCAGGAAGAATGAAGAGTGTTGGAATAGGTTTTGAGGTTTGGGTTTGGGTTTGGGAGTTCAGTTCGCTAGTTAGGCCAATTTTTTTTGGAGGGGGGTTCAGTTCGTTTTGGGTTCGTTGGTACAAAAATCATGTAAAAAAAAAATATAAATATATATGTAGCCTAGAAGCATGCATTAGGATTAGAATATCACATAACATCATATAAACAACAAAACCACCATAAACTTGAATGCAATTTAAAACATGCATGATAAATATTCATCTTTGAAACTTGAATTGTGGTAGCTTGATATACAGAGTCTATTGATGCTAGGGTTCAATTTGTATGATTTTGAAAAAAGAAGCCAACTGAGTAGAGTTATCAGCGTTCTTCATAAATTATAAGAATTTTTTTAGTACACTAGCCATTTTGATGTCTTCTTGCAGTCTCAAACATTATTTTTTATCATTGTTACATTGGTCTTGATATTGGTAGCTTAATATAGCTTCACAATACAAAATTTGGTTTAACTATGTAGTGTAACAATGGCATAGGCAGATTTTTCTTTCAAAGAATCAAAGGGTGAGTGCACACAATTGAAGTGTATAAACACATATCTTTTTGTAATATCAAGGATACTTTTTGAAACTTCCATGCATTGCTAATCTAAAAGGAAAAGTATTATGTACATATCCTTTGCTTAATTGAGTTGTTCCAATCAAAGGATTAAATATATTGGAATCTTTTTATTAATTATTTCATAGAATACCAATTGAAAACTTGTTTTTTTCTTTTAGATGAAGTTGTTTACCATCAATCAATTAATTTATTCAAGACAAACCATGAAGGACAACAATGATCAATGCTATGGCTAACCAACATGTGAATAAGTCAAGCATCTACA
The DNA here is from genome assembly GCA_007258455.2 of Sequoia sempervirens. Classification (NCBI taxonomy): domain Eukaryota; kingdom Viridiplantae; phylum Streptophyta; class Pinopsida; order Cupressales; family Cupressaceae; genus Sequoia; species Sequoia sempervirens. The sequence goes on along the minus strand of VDFB02281492.1, from coordinate 213,283,060 downwards.
TGTGAATAAGGGAAGCACAAGTCACAAACACATATGCCTTGAATTATACACATGAATACATAGTATACAAAACTTAAGGAAAAGTATATGCACAAATATAAGGTATACACATGAAAACACATAAGTCGCAAGTGCATGTAGAATGAAGAGTGTCGGAATAGGTTTTGAGGTTCGGGTTGGGTTCAAGGGTTCGGTTTGCCAGTTAAGCCAATTTTTTTTGGAGGGGGGTTTAGATCGTTTTGGGTTCATTGGTACAAAAATTATGTCAAGTCAAAATACAAATATATATGAAGCCTAGAAGCATGCATTAGGATTAGAATATCACATAACATCATATAAACAACAAAGCCACCATAAAATTGAATGTCATTTAAAACATGCATGATAAATATTCATCTTTGAAACTTGAATTGTGGTAGCTTGATATACAGAGTCTATTGATGCTAGGGTTCAATTTGTATGATTTTGAAAAAAGAAGCCAACTGAGTAGAGTTATCAGCATTCTTCATAAATCATAAGAATTTGTTTAGTACACTAGCCATTTTGATGTCTTCTTGCAGTCTCAAACATTATTTTGTATCATTGTTACATTGGTCTTGAGATTGGTAGCTTAATATAGCTCCACAATACAAAGTTTGGTTTACCTATGTAGTGTAACAATGGCATAGGCAGATTTTTCTTTCAAAGAACCAAAGGGTGAGTGCACAATTGAAGAGTATAAACACACATCTTTTTGTAATATCAAGGATACTTTTTGAAACTTCCATGCATTGATAATCTAAAAGGGAAAGTTTTATGTACATATCCTTTTCTTAATTCAGTTGTTCCAATCAAAGGATTAAATATATTGGAATCTTTTTATCAATCATTTCATAGAATACCAATTGAAAATGTATTTTTTTCTTTTTGATAAAGTTGTTTACCATCAATCAATTAATTTATTCAAGACAAACCATGAAGGAAAACAATGATCAATGCTATCCACATGGCTAACCAATTAATAAGTATACTCGTGAATAATTCAAGCATGTACATGTGAATAAGGGAAGCACAAGTAGTCACAAACACATATGCCTTGAAGTATACACACGAATACATAGTATACACAACTTAAGACAAAGTATATGCATGAATACAAGGTATACGCATGAAAATGCGTAAGTTGCAAAGTATACATTGGAACACACGTAAGTCACAAAGTATACACATAGGTTGTAAAGTAAACACATCAATGCAGGTAACTCATATCTATTGAACCATGAATTTATAACATGCAAATATGGACACCATCGATAAAAAAGATTTGTATTAACCAAATAGCCATGTACGCATACATCAATATATGTTGATATATAAGTATAAAATATAGGTACAAAATAGCCATATAGGCTTATGAGAATGCCATATAGGCATACAATGTCAAATATATCCAATACAAAATATGTACAAAACTGCCATGTAGGCATACAACAAAGGGCTCTGGAATCAAAAGTCATTGCTCTCTAAGCTCTCGAAATAAACTCTTGCACTTTGTTGGTCGATCGGATGGCGATAGGTTTGTCACTCATTTCTGCTGCACTTGAGGAGTGCTCCTACTACTCCTCCTACTGCTGTTAAGTTCTTAGTGAAGTTTTAAATATTGCAATAAGAAGTAAAGACATTAATATATATAAATTACATTCTAAAAAATGATATATTTAAAAAAATAATCACTTACAGCCATCTCACAATCACTCTCCTCGAGGAAAATATTCACATGATGATGTTGAGGCATGCTCAAGCCCTGTATAAGCCATCCAAATAGAAATTAGATTACGAATCAATAATTTGGTTTGATTTTTCACTCGAACTAACATCTATAACAATGAATGTAAATTGAAATTTAGTAATTTGCTTCATACCTCCCCTGTCAAAGCCATCGAGGATTGTATAGCGGATGAAACACTGATATCCATTTCCCTCATAACATTTGGAGGTGTTTCCACAACCAACATATGAAAATAAAACAACAAATTATTTAATCACAAAAAAATTACAATAGTGATGGACACATCATGACTTATAGTGTATGAGATCTAATGAACAAAATTTTGAGTACTTATTAAACTATATATTTCTAATTATAATGCTTACTATTTTCCCTATCCATATCTTGTTCGAAAGGACATTTTTTTAGGCTTTTACCCATAGCAGCATGTTTGATTAAATGCTTTCATAGACATGTACGATAATTGTGGTGGCATAGAGAAGGCAATGAACTATTTGAAAAAATGCGTCAAAAGAAATAGGGTCTCGTGGTGATGGAATGCCATTACAAAAAAATGCATGTCATGGCATTCCATCACCATAAGAACGCATTTCTTTTAGGCATTTTTTTAAAAAGTTCATTGCCTTCTCTATGACCAGTATTATTGCTTACTAGATTGTATCTTGTGTGTAAATGAAATCCTAGTGTTCTTTAGTCTAATATTTCAAATTTATTCTAAAAATTCTCCTTTTTCTTAAGGTAGCCCACTATTATTTTACATGATTGTGTTTTGTGTGTTATTTTGGTTGTGTATTGCATACTCTTTTATTCTATCTAAGGGATGCATTTGAAATTATCCTCATAAGTGCCTTGAAGGCATACCAAGGTTTTGTTTGTTTCTTAGTTGTCAGATGTATTTCAAAGCCTTATGAGCATATATATGAGGTTCCTTATGATACATTTGAGAAAGATTGTGGAAGAACCCTTTCTAAGGAATAATGAGCGTCTCCTCTAAAAAAGGAAGAAACTACTTGACCAAGCCAAATGAAGAGACAAATGCTAATGTATATGTGTAGGGGGTGAAAATTAGGATTGGAGATATTTCTATTTAGAATATATTATATTTATTTTTGTGATACTTGTTTCCACTTGCATTAGCATAAGGTAGATTTTAATTGCTCAATTGTATCAATTTAATAGTACAAGTGAATTGAGATGGTTCAAATGCAAGCCTATTGCCCATCAAATTTATTTGCTAGAAAACTTATGTAACCAATTTTAATATGCAACCAATTTTATTGGTTTATTTTGTATTTAGTTCAAAGGATTAGATTGTTATATTAATATGATTTGATAGATATTTTTCCAAGCATCCATAGTTTGTTGGAAAGCACCTATTTTAGGCTTTTAGCCATAGCAGCAAGGAAGCACGAATAGTTTGATAAAATGCTTTGGTGCACGTGTATGAAAAATGTGGTATCATAGAAAAGGTGGTGAGAATTTTGAAGAAATTCCTCGAAGAAATGTGGTCTCATGGTGATGGAATGGAATTCCATCACCATGAGACCGCATTTCTTTGAGGCATTTTTTTAAACTACTAACTGTGTTGTCTATGCTATTGCTTACTATTATGGTTTCATATATTTTTTCCAAGCATCCATAGTTTGTCGTGCAGGTGCACCTTTTCAAGCACATGCCTCCATGTGAAGAAATTGCATCACTGCTTATGTTGACTTTCTAAACAACTATATTGTAGTTGAAATTTTGTCATCTATCAACATCTAGTTATTAGTTATGGAATGTGAAGTAATACTTTGAGTTTGAATGATGTGCAATGCAACATAACCAACGATATGAATATAAACTACACAAATCTATTAAGTACAATTAATTAGTTAAACTCTTTATTCTATTACTTGCATGAAGGTTTGAGTAAATCCACTAGCACTGGGAGGTGTTCCCTCGAAACCTCCAATATTACCCTGTTCAACATCCAAAATCACATATTAAAATACCATTCATAAAAAAATGCTATTAACACGTAATAAATTTATAATTTTTTACTAGTTACATAACCTATTGATAGGTGTACCATAGAAATAAGTAGATGGAGGGCCGGTGTATCCAGTCTCAACATTGTGACCCTACAATTTTATTAAAATCATAAAACTAAATTAGTCAATCTTGCATTTCAAAATCAAAATTTAATAAATTAAATTCAAAGAACATTCTAACTTTTACCCGAGTATCAATTCCATACATATCATGCAAAATGTCAACTGCCCTCTCCATCTGTGTAGCTACATAAGGATCCTCCACAACAACCTCTTGAGTGTCGATGGGGTCATATGAACAAGTTGCCTCGCAAGATTGACACACATGGGTTCGAAGGCCACCACTCAAAGACTCCCTTGGATGGCACTGTAGAATAGGGCTAGTATGATGGATGACACTCTGGGTCAAAGTGTTGATCACCTGCAATGTCTCTACATCCACACTCTCCTTCGTGACTGTAGGCATAACAACGTGATCACGAGACGGCCTAGCGAGGGCTCATCTCCGTTGCTGTGTAGGATTCGGCTATGCACCGGGCCTATCTTGAGCCAACCCCCCACCTCTCCCTTGGAATTCCCTCATATCAAAATAATTTGGTATTTTGTTCAATATGAACTCACTATATAGTTTCCTAAGAAAATAGTGAGGGACTTCACAATTGTTGCACGGTCAGTCATCAAAGACCATGTACCACCTATCATAAAAATAGTTCCTAATCTCTTGGTGGTGGCACCAATGAATAGGAAACCTCTTCGCATTGAGGCTAATATTTTGATTTGTGCGTGGGTCAGTGAATAATGAGCACAAAACACCTTTTGTAATTTTTAAATCCTTTACTTGTTTATATGATAGTTTATCTGCATAATATGCCCTAGCCACTTGCCTCCTATCTTTCCATCCAGTTATTTGTTTGCTAATTGAATCTAAATTTTTTAACATATCTTTCAATGAATTTGTGAGGGTCATTCTTTTTTTGGTTGAACCATTTGGATCACTCAACCTACTAATAAAATCCTCAATCTATTTTTTGTTGTTCTTAATCTCACTCATTAAATTTTGTTGAGTGTTAGGAGGGTGTTGAGGGATTGGTGGAGGAGGTTGTTGTTGAGGTTGATTTTCTTGTTGAGGATTTTTTTCTTTAGGATTTGGTTGCTCTTCTTCTTGAGGATTTTGTGGGTTTGCGGGTTCATTTGCATCTCCTACAAATTCAAAAATTTATATATCAAATTTAACCTAAAACTAACAAAATCAACCTAAAACTAAGAAATTCAAAACAAAAAACAAACAATACTTACCTGTCCCACCTCTCCATCATCGTGGTGACATCCTTGCAAAGAAATAGAAACTCTTGTTGAAGATTTGTGCCCAATACCTCCTCCTAGAATGTGAGCACGAAAGCTGGGGGTTTTAGCTGCGGGCAGAAGAAGAAAACAGTCAAACTGAAAAATGAAGACTTTCACTTTTTTTTTTGTTTTTAATGTGCTATATTGTGAGCGCATTATAACGCGCTCGCGTTATAACATTTTTAAACTTTTTTTAGAAGGTGGCCACGAAATTGGTACCCAACTTCATGCACCCGCCCATAGATTAATTTTTTTTTTATTAGGGGTAAAATAGGTTTTGATGGGGCCCTAAACAGGTTTTACAAGGACCTGAAACCCAAAGAAAGAGAGAGTTGCATAAAGAAAAAGATACAAACCAACAACAAACTAAACAACAACAACCATAAAGAGAATGATAAGACTAAACGAGTTGCACTAAACATGAAAAGAATGGGCCTAAAACCCAATTACAAATAGTTTTTGACAGGGACCTAAAACCCTTAGATAAACTTGAACATCGCTTGAATCAGCCAGGCATCAACAAACCAACCTCTCAAATCATTCAAATCTAAGCCCAAAAAAACAAAGAACATAGTGGTGTAAACCACCAAGACCCTGTTACCAAGCAAAACCAATAAGTCCAAAAACCCCACCTCAATAGGGGCTTTGGGATCCACAAGAGAAAACTACAAGAGATCAGCTTCCCTATAGTATAATCTCACCTGGTAATAGGAAACCAACTCCATCTCCACCTCTAAATGAGTGAGCTCCCTTCTATTGGAGAGGATGATATGATCAACTAAACCACTGTAGCCAAAAATCATCAGCACCCTCAACCTCCACCTCCATAGGAGAACCACCCACCTCAATAAGAACAATAATTGAGGGATTTCCACCCCCATAGGACTAGAGGGGAAAGCCAACATAGTAGCCAAGCAAGTGACCATAACATTCTTTGCTAAACTTTACACTAGGAAAAAAAAAATCTGGGTTCTAGAATTAAAACTTGAGAACCACCTAGCTAAGAGAAAAAGGCCACAACTAATCTGAATAGAGTCCAAAATAGCATGATCCTTCAACCAATAAATCACCAGCATAAAGGAACCCAAAGCACACACCACAACCAAGTAAAACTTCAACAGTGACCTCAAACCCGAATCATCCAGCTCCATCATCACCTCTAAAAGAATGTGAGCAGAAAACCCTTCTGAGGAAGGCATGATAGAAGCAACCTTGATGAAAGAAACCAACTAGGGAAGTAGAATAAGATTGACACTCGGCCTAGCCAAAAGCACCCCACCAAAAATAGGGGATATAAGAACGACCATTGATTCTATTAAAATATTAAGAGCACCCACAAAAAGATGGAGCAAAGACCAGGAAAAACACCAACTAGGCATAAGCCCGTCCCAGGAAATGAGACAAATCCCCAGTAGAGTAGAAAAAAATTCAAAGAATAAGCCCCCAGGACACAACAACTGCCAAAGCAACATTAGCCTCCAAAGAGAAACACCCATTATAGGAAACCAGGCATTCAGAAGTCAAGAACCACACCAACCCAAGTTCATGAACACAACATCTATCACAACAACCACAAAGAGAATAAGCACACAAACTACCCACATAAGAAAAAATATGGGAACAAAAGACCCATCGATCCATCAAAGAACCCACAATAGTCCAAGTAGAGTACGTTTGGCAGAAAACTACAAACACCCCACACAGTCAGGAAAATATAGAAACTAATAGCCCCCCACGGCCACAAAGACACCACCAAATAGAGGGCAGGAAAAACACCAAGGAAAAACCTGGATGCAACACCTCAGTTACAAATGAGCATAAGAGGGTCTCCACCGTAGCCACATGCACCACAAAATAGCCAAAGCCAACCAAAAGCATATCACACCAGAGCAAGAAAATAGAACAACCATAGAAGAAACTGCCTCCCTTGAATAGTCATACGCATCTGGATCATCCTCATCACCATCATCGACCTTTGAGGATTTCAAAAATCCACCACCGCTCTTCTTCCTGCCAGAGCCGCTCATTCTTTTTTAACCTACCACATACTAACCTTGGATTTCCATATAGATTAAAAATGTTAAGAGATATCAATTTTATGTTATTATATTTATTTAAAAATTATTATATTTTAGTATTATTTAAAATTTATTTTTATTAAATTTTACTATGTGAGTGGTATTCTATAATGACATCACAAGGAGAAGTATAATAACATGAATACATTAAAAAAATATTAGCTTCTATTTTAATTTTGATAATCATTTATGCCAAAGTATAAATTTTTAACAATAAATATGAATATAAAAATGTAAAAGAAATCATTTTTAATTAATTTTTTCTCACATCATCTTTCTTTCTTAAACAAAAAGTTAAAAAATAAAAAGTATTGCTTTTGATTATAGGAAAAACAGGTTTTGAAGGGGCCCTAAAACCCTTTACAAAGTTAATAAATAAAAAATATTATTGATATAATACGTTTGATCTATTCTAAAGTAAGCAAATCTCAAGATAAATAAATTTCAAAAATTTATTATTACTTGCTCATCCTTAATTTTCCATCTCCAATTAAAATAAAATGATTTCATATCATTGACGTAGTTTAAATTAATAAATCTAAAATGTAATAAATACTTATTTTATTTTTATTTAAATATTATTTAAACAATATATAAAATTATTGAAATTATTCATTTTTTTTATTTTTTAGTACAATTAATTTAAATATATATTTAAGATGAGTAAATTAATTATTAAAAAATTTAATAAAAAATATTTTAAATACATCTACCTAAAAATCATTTGGCATTAAGATAAATCTCTTAGGTGCATTCTAAATAGGTATATTTAGAACATCTATACTATTTTATATACTTCAAAATTATTTTATTTTAGTTTAGAATTATTTACTAGAAGTTATTTTATTTTATTTATTAGAATATTATAATTTTAATTTTAATTTTAAATGTATGAATTTGTTCTTTAATAATTTTTGTTAACACATTTATACTATTGCATTTCATTCTTATTGTCACTATAATTGCATCCTTCAATATAATTAAGCATTTTATTTATATTAAAATAAGAAACTCAACAATGACAAATATTTTATTACTCAATAAAAATATATTTAATTTATATATATATATATATATAAATATAATATTATTAAATTATTATAAACTTCTTTAAATTAATTCTAAAATTATAATATTTTTTAATTTGATGAAGGTGAATATAGGTCTAATATTCAATCAAATATATTATTTCAATCGAGGTCCCAACCATAGCTATGTTAAAGTTCTTCTCAATCATTTAAAGCTGTCAAATTGATAATAAATTAATTTTAATGCTTGATCATCATCTATATCCTTTCTAGGGTCTTTTATGAATCATGCCAAACTCTTGTGATATAATTTTTCTATAAATATGCATCATCTTTCTTATGTTTGTATCCTTCCTGAAAAATCATTTTTATAATTTGAAGTCAATAGAAAAAGAGTGGTATGTGCTACAAAGGTCACTATGATTCCCTTGAAGATAATTTTTTTGGCCAATGTCACCAAGGTCAACTAGTTTACTAAACCAAAAATAGTAGTTCATTGTATTGAGACAATCTTCTAGTCATTCGGCTATATATGAACTAATTATAAGGTAAATGAATCATACTTATATCTCATGGTCAAGTCAATAATCATACTAATGGAATATATTTTATAATAATATTTTTTTAGTCAAATATAAACCAAAATAAGTTATATAGCTCAAAATTGGATTTATAAATTCATGCACAAATATATTAAATAAATCTAATTATCACATAGAAGATTTAGTATTTAATTCATGCATAATGTTAATGTACGTCATTTTTGTTTAAAGGGTAATTCTTAATCATCTATTTCATGACTTCTTATTATTTAAACTATATTTCTTCTACCATCCATTTTCTAAATCGAGCTATTCTATAAGAAGGAGAATTTTAATTTATACCATGAAATTAACCCTCTTAAATTTATTCCTCCTTTCCACAACTAAATTCAAATAAGACATACAATACAATACCATTATTCATGTGCACACAAGTCAAATAAACTTTAGATTATTTTATAATCTTGTCCATTTTATTTGAGAATAAATATATTTATTTCATTAATATTAGTTCATAGATGATATTAAAAAAAACTCATAAATCATATTAAAAAAGCTATGTTTTTGATTAGGTGTAAAATAGGTTTTAATGGGACCCAAAACCCATTAGATACCAGTTTAAAAGGGCTTTGTGACCTTGTCAAAACAAAGCATGCTGCATACAAGATAATATTAAAAAAAACTATATTAATATTTTAAGAAATTTTAAATTAAAATTAAAAATAAAACATTTTATATGAATAATATTTTAATATAAAAATTTTAATAAAAAATTAAAAAACAAATAAATTTACTTACAATTTAAAGGTATAATACTCATAAGTTTCCATAACATGATTAAAAGAATTGTCTCGCCAACAAAACTCTCCTAAGAGATTTAGAAGGGATAACACCAAATTCAACATCCGTATTCCAATTCTATTTGAATATAGTAAAGGAGATCAAATCATTAAACTCAAGTCCACATGAAACCATTGCAACTAAAAAAAATATATATAGTAAAGAATGGTGCATGTCTATTTGAACCATGGATGTGGATTGATGAAAAGACATTATATTTTATCAAGGATTTTTTAAGAGAGAATAGATATATAATTAGATAAATAAGGATATAAAGATTATTGTTAGTTGATAAAGCTGTCAATCATATTCCATGAAAATCTTCAAAAATTAAATGTTTTCTGACATGTCATTCCTATATTTTTTTATGTTCTTAGGGTGAAATTCTACATGTAAAAAATTGCATGATGTATATAATACTAGACCTTGAATTCTCTTCATTTGAATATGAAATAAGAACTAGATGGTACTAAAAGTGTCTCCTATGAACCTAAAGTATTAATCTGATAGATTATTATTTGAAATAGGATATTTTTCCTACTAATGATCATATCAAGTGAATAATTTACTCATGCATTTTAGAGTGATACAAGAGAATCATAAGAGTGTTGTGCAATCTTTCATCACCCAAAACTAACTTGAAGAGAATTATAAACACAATCCCATTTTCTATTAATAGAAAAATTATAGAATCTAAATCCATTCGTCAAAGAAATAGTAAATAATATAAAATCTACCCTATGAAATCCTTACAAAAAATAATAATATTAAAAGCATCTTCATGGTAAAAGTATTAAAATACAATATGAAGCCAACATAATCTATTCAATATAGGTGTAGCCTATCATGGCCTCATGTTGGCAAAAAATTTAGGGGTCTCCAAACGTTGGCTTGAAGGGGACTCGCTTAATATTATAAACTATCTTTTTTTGAAGTGTCTGCCTACATGGTCTATTGCTCATCTCATTAATGATTTAATTTGCATCATTAATTATTTTGATGAGATAATAATCTTGCATGTGTTTAGGGAAGCTAACTTGATGGCTGATGGGTTAGCTAATTTGGGAGTGGTGGCTAGAAATAATTGGGATAAATTTGAATTCTTACCACTCAACCTTAAAATCATTTCCAATAATGACCAAGTGTCATGTCTTTAAGGTGGTCGATATGTGGGAAAGGCTCTTTATTATTATTTTGAGTTGGTTTATGCACATTGAGTCTTGGGCTTGCCCTTCTCATAATTACCATTTAGATTTTCATGAAATTATAGCCTGGTTGCACAAGTTAGGTAGTACTTGGTATGGCAGGCTCACATGTTTTGTGGTTCTTATTTGCATTGTTTTGTGGTTAGTCAGACTAATTTTGTTTTTGGAGAAAATTAAGGTGTTGTTGGTTTCCTGTTTGTTGCATGCCACCATGGGTGGAGCTAATTGCAGAGTGGAGCTGAGCTCTTGTGAGGAGTTCCAAAGTAATGAAACTATGTGGGAGCATCTGGAAAAGGGTGGGGTTACCCAATATATGTTGAAGCTCCAAGGCCCAAATCCTGAAGCAATGGAGGTTCTTGTTAAAGGGTGGAGCAGTAGGATTATGTGTTATAAAGGTGTGGAGTTCAATATTGATGAGGATTTTGTGGTAGAGGTAACTGGGATTTCTTCATCTGGGAGGAAATTCTACAAAGACAGAGGTGTGGCTAAGAAAGCCTTTGCAATTTTCTTTAAATTTGATGAGAAGAAGAAGCTCGGGGAAGTTGGGAGTGGTGGGTATGCTCGCAAGTCTCTCAAACCGCTTTGGAGGGATCTAGCACTGGCTATCATGCATTTCTTCACCTTGGAGGGTAGGTTTTCTATTGTTTATAGCTACCACTTTATGCTTCTAAATCACTTCCATCACAAGGTGTTGGTTTCGTTTCCTTTTTATCTTTTGTTTTCCACAAAAAATAGTATTGAGGATCATCACAAGAACTCTAAGAATTTCATTCTCTATGATGGCCTTATGAATCTCATGTTTGTTCATATTAAGTTGAAATTAATCCCTATTTCTCCTAAGACCCCAGCTCGCAAAAAGAGCATTACAAATTTTGGCTATGAGACTGGTGATTCTACTATGGAATGGGAATGGAATTTAAGGATGAGGATTTGGATTTTAATGAGATTTCGGTTGAGGATGGTGAGTCTAAGGAGGGGTCTGAAACTTCTAAAGCCTAGTCAAAAGGATATGAAACGAATATTGAGTTGAAGGATGCTATGGTGCAGTCTGGGAAGAAGAGCGCAAAGGGGAAGAATAAATACCCTAGGAAAGAAAATTCTTATGTCAAGAGGAAGGTGGATATGTCAAAAGTTGTGAAAGATCATGTTTCTGGTGTGAAACCTTCTCCAAGTCCTGGTAAGGTGGGTGTTGTGGAGAGCTCCCCTATGTCTAGTGAAAAACATTGTCCTGGTAAAGTGGGTGTTGTGGTGAGCTCCCCTATTGTGGAGGATAGTCTTAGCATGGGTAAAAGCCTTCCCAAGTCTATGCATCCTATGGAGATTAATGTACAAGGGATTGAGGGTTTCCAGTATTCTAAGGGGATTGACCCTAACTAGGGTCCTCTTGACTCTCATTTAAACACATTGCAAGTTAAAGGGAGTGTTGTGAAGGTGGAGCGACTAGAAGTCTTGGCAGACAAACATGCTAGATAAGCGTAGGGTTATAGTGGAGGTGGTTGAATTGGAGTATTCTCTTGCTGAGGAGGAAGAGGAGGATAAAGAGGAGTGTCAAAAAGTCCCTGTTCAGAATTTTGATTCAAATGTTGAGCCTCCTGTTAATTGGGATGAGGTCAATATGGGTATGTTCTGTAGGATGGCTGAGGATGGAATGTGTAACTTGCTTTCTCTAGTTAAATGGTTGTTCTCAGAAGTTAAGCTCAATGTCCAGGTAAAGAATTGGCAGGATGTTTGTGTGGCATTGGTCCATAGCAATCAAAAGGAATGGGAAATTAAAGGTAAGGTTAAAACCATGACTATAATGCTTGATAAACTGGTTTTGGATGCTAATTTCCTTATTATTACTCATGAGGAGAGGAATTCCTCTTTGGAAATAGCGGTTCATAAGACTTTGGAGGAATATTTGTTAACATAGAGGATAGAATTGGTAAGTTGTCAGAAGATTTGAAGACTATGGTGAACATTAGAAATAATTCCTTGAAGTCAATTGCTAAGGGTCTCTCTATTTTAAATGAGAAAGCCTTAAAATGGACTGGTAAACCCCTAGAGCTAGGTGAAATTGAGAAAGCAATGAAGGATGTGAATTGCTCAAACTTCGTGGAAAATAAGGAGGATCATGCTCCAGATATGGAAAAGGATGTGGATGTTGGCCCATGTTTGAGGATGGGAGCAAGACCAAGAAGTGGGCTGCCATTTTGTTTGAAGAGCTCAAGGATGTTATGGAGATGAACGAGGGGATCATTGAGGTAAATTTGGCCTCGGTTAATGTTCTAGAAAAGAAGTAGTTGTGCTGACTCTTTTGCTTGATCAGCCTAGTTGTTGATGTTTTGCTTTTGGGTTATTGACGAGTTTCTTTGTTTATTTATGTTGTCAGTATTTTGGTTTTTTGGGTTGCAGGCTCTCTAGGCTTAGTCTTTCTTGCAACTTTTCATCTTTGTAAAGGGTTTTGGGGCCCCTTCAAAACCTATTTTTCCTTATCAAAAACATAATCTATTCAATAGATTTTCAAGATGCAAAATATCTTGGTAGAAACAAGATGGAGGAATAATTTCATGGAGCAATCATGAAACCTATTACCTTATCCAAACACCATATTATAAGAATCAAACCCACTATTGGAATTATAACCTAAATCCAATATTCATAATATAATTTGAGCACCCTGATTCATTGAAAGAGAATAATAAACCTCATAAATATAGCATTCTTCAAAAGTGTTCAACTTGAATTGTATGTAAAAGGACTTGTGATGTAAGTAATCTTAAATCTCATAAAATGAGCATTTAATTTATTAGATAATTTTAATAATTATCTAAAGAATTGCACTCTAATTTTTCCATGTTAAGTGTGAGTTATAATTTTTACAATTACAAAATCTAGCATAATATTCTATGTATTAAAAATTTAAATGAACATTGTAGATTGAAACAATAATCTTAAAACCTATTTCAACCCTAAGACTTCAAGATCAACCAAGAAATCATAAATATAAATGAAATAAAATAATAAATTTTACCAATTATTTTGGTTGCACCTTGCACCCAAAAGGAAAATATACTTCAAAGATGAAAAAAATGTGGTATGTGGTTTCTCATTCCAATAGCATAATCATGTAATCATTTTTCTTATGAAAATGGATGAAGAAGGCTAAATTAATAGAATTACAAGTGGAGAAATCAACAATAGAGATTGGATGTAAATCACCACTGAGGATTTGTTGGTTGGTTAGTTTTAGGATGGATGGTGGAGGAAAATAGATAATTCTATAATTTATTTTTACTTTTGGGTTAGGGTTATAAACTATAAGGTGGACATAAAGATAATTTTATAGTCCGTTTTATTAGTTTTGGAGATGGTTATGAAATAGAATGTAGAGATAAAAAGATTTTATATTTATTTTTATTAATTTTAAATGGGAAGAGATAAAAAGATTTTATATTTATATTTATTAATTTTAAATGGGAATAAGTTATTATGACTTAGAAAAGTGAACTAGGACATATGAAAAAATGATATTAGTACTTTAGGGTAAATGAAAAATAATTAAATAAATTAATATAATTTTTTTAATTAATAAGAAATAAATGGTTAATAAGTACATGTTAGGTCATGGGTATTTTTAGATGTCTACACAAATATTGTCTTATTTATTGTATAAATGATAAATGAATTACAACATGAATTTATAGCTTAGGTTAGAAACATCCATAATCAATTTGCACTAGTAGTATTCATCAATACTCACTAGCTTTATCAATGATTCCACAACATTCTCCATGGTGTATAAATTTTGAATGATTATCATCTTGTCCTCCACTATGTCACTAAAAAAATGATACTCCACATGAATGTTCTTTTTAAACACACATAGGGTTCTTTACCAAATAAATAACACTTTTTCATGTTTAGTCAATTTAAAATTTATCAATCTTGTATGTCTTGATTTGAACATATAACCTACAAATCCATATTTCTTCCTTGCAAGAATGAATATCTTATATGTGTAGCATCACAAAATGTCACCCTTGATAATTCCATGCTATTCTTTTCTCCCATTAAATTATTGGACCTAATTAAGCACTTAATTTCGTAAATTACGCATTCCACAACTTATTTTAAAATATTCTTCGACAATTTGCAATTATAAATAAATGCTCTCATTTAATACTTTTCCCTTGACTCCTTAAACTTCATAAAATAGGGCTGGGACACTAGCTCCTAGGGTGCCTATGTCCCCAATTTTGGGTCCAATTCAAATAGGTCAGTGTTGATATTTTATTTTTTGAAATTCAAATGTCTAAAGTTGGTTGTTGCGATTTATTTTTTAGGAAATTAGAATAATAACATATAAATACCTAGTTATTGCATCATTTGAACATTAACAAGCATTATTTAGCATCAATTGATAATCAAGAGCAAGGATTATTATCAATATAATTATCCAACAAGTCAAGAGAAAGTATTAGAGGATTTATTGTAGAAATTCAAGATCCAACATCATGTCAAAATTTATGTGAGTGTGTTCATGTTTATGTTTTCATGTTTTTTGTTTTAAGGCTAATCTTTGTAGGTCTCCAAGTAATTCAAGACATTCAAGAAACCAAGAAAGCAATATTTGGACCTTGAGGTGGTGTGCATGACTTCAATATTTCAAGGAAGCCATTGAAGAGTGGTGAGTTGCATCACTTTTTGGATTCATCATTCCTTCCTATCATTTATGCATTTTATCATTGGAATTTCCATTGTGGAAGTGGAAACACTAACACAGGGTTTGACTAAGGTAAGCCCCTAATTGGCTCAATATTTCTTCTCTCTTTGAATGTCTAGGTTTCAAATCTAAAGAATATTGAAGGAAGTTAAAGATCCATTATTAAATGTTGCAATTGAAACCCTAAACATTGACAACTCACAAAAACTTGGTTATAGAATTATCCAACAATGATCTAACAAGTTTGTATACAAGAAAAAAAAAAGCCTTGATCTGACATCATAGGACTACAAAAATAGATCTGATTTTTCCCTATTAAGATAGTGGCACTTAGGGTACCTATGTCCTTAGTTTTTAGCTCCATATTTGAATCACAGGTGCACATCATCCTATCCTTTCCATTTCTACTATCTAATTTTTTGCGATTTATCAAATCTTATGTATTTACATCAGAACAATAGCTTGCATCATTAGGCTAGTTGATTCATTGCATTTCATCCTTAAGACATTTCTACATTTGGTAAGGGTTGGTTGACCAATCACATATCTTGTCCAAATCCATAAAACCCCATTCCACCTTTGCAAATGTTCAAATTCATTCCATCTCCCATCCTAATGAACATTTGGGAAAGGTTTCAAAACCTAAGGTGAAAAATCAAACATTTCCCTCTCTCTACATTTCATTTTGGTGAACTTGACATGTTAGTTCATTATATACCTTCTAAAAATTGACCCTAGATCTAGATTTTTCTTTGCATTGTGCTACATAATTTTCAATTAGGCATCCATTTTAACATCCTAAAAGGTATAATTTTTTTTTAAATTACATATCATATTGCATCAGACGTTGCAATAAGTTTTATTTCAATCATTTTAGCTCAGATCTGTATATTCAAATTGCATTCATAAATTTGCATTAGGTCATTTAAAATCTGAAAAATCAAAATAAAAAATGTAATTTGCATACATTTAGGTAGACCTTGCATATAGTTAAAAATGAAAATCTGCATTATTTTCCTTTCAAAAAGCATCATTTTAAGATTTACCATATTAGAATTAGTTAATTTTTCATCTTAAATCTAGAAATTGCATTTACAATTGTCATTTCTTGTTCGAACACTTTCAACATTCTTGAATACTTGCATTTTGAATTACATTACCATAAATTGAGAAAAATCTAGAAAAGTATTCACTATCGGACTTGTTTACACATAGATAGAGAAACCTCAAAAATTATAACAAACATTCAAACTTTTAATTTTGAAAAATCTTGCCTAGGACATAGATGCCCTAGGCATCATAGTCCTACCCTTTTTGGCTTAGTTTTTTGTGGTAGAGATTTCTCAAGATTCTTTGTCTAGATCTATCATCTTTTTTCTAGTCACAAGTGTTGCATAATAGTCTAAACCTTAATAAAAGCATCAAATCACCATGATGTCTCAATGTTTTGGTAAGATGTTATTTTCTTTGAAATGTTTGGTGGATGTTTCAAGTTGTGTATTTGGTGATGACCCTAATCCAAATGAGAGTATTCATGATCCTTAACCTCCCAATGCATGTCCTCATGATGTCGATATCTAGGGACAAGATGAGGAGAGCATGAATGAATTCATACATAATTATTTGAGTAATATTGAGAACAATGCAACCTTTTATCCTTCCATGATATTTCCTAATCACCCATACAAACAACTAGCACAACCTACCATACCACCACTTGAAATATTTTCTCTCCCACATTTGGAAAGTGGCTCACAAGGAATATCTCAACCAAAGCTCATGGAAGCACCTATTGATAACAACCATAAGGGATGCATACCACCTAATGCTCTTCCATCTTATGTGAATAAAGTCACAAACATACCCATCAACTTGGAATAGTGCTATGGCCAAGGCTTTAGGATCTTGAGAAAACAAGGATGTAACATAAAGAGTGAACATTAAATCCATCCCCTCTTGAAAAAAAACCATCAAAAGACACTAAAGGATTAGGTTACCAAGATCCTCCACATTTACACCAAACATTTGTTCCACCAACTAATAAATACAAATTCCATGGTCCTATTAAGAAATTACATTTCTTACATCCTATATTCAGAATTAAATGGGCCTTAGACACAATTCTCGAAGTAGGATACATTACATTACCATGGTTCATCCTTGATCGAGGAGATCAAAAAGGAAAGAGTACAAATATATCTTACTATGCATATCATAGAATACTTGGACACACTACTGATAATCTCATGCTTTAAAGAAAAAATTAAAAGAATTTGATCCTATGAGGATCAAATTAAATGTATGATAGATTAACATTCATTTTCTTTGCTCCTTACAAAGTGGTAGCTGTAGTATCACACAATACTCACTACTATCCATGAGGGTATAAACTTATCTTTATGTAATCATATTTTATTTTGAAAGGAGGAGCATATCATAATCCATTTGGCTCACCTTTGTCCTTACACTTAGGGGAAAGGAGCTAGATAGCCTTGTGTTGGGTGCATTCCTTCTTGGGATCCATTTATTTCTCCTTAAAATGTTAGTGTAGCAAGTACACTAACATTTTAAGGGGGCATATAGTCCCTCACTCTTTGTTTGTATAAGAATGGTCCCTTTTTAGTGATGATAACATACATCTCCTAGGAAGTGTGACCTTGTCAACCAATGTGTTTCCTTCTTGATCTATGTGAGTGTCTCTTTAGTGGTGATATTGGGCAAGTGATGTCCTCTAAAAGTGTGACCTTTCTTGGTGTATAAAGTCCCCCTTGGTGGTAATGCTATGGCTAGTATTCCTTAAGGTGTGAGTATTATTCCATAATTAGTCCTCTCTTGGTGGTGATGTCATGTGTGATGTTCCCTAAGGTGTGACCTTTCATGTGTTTTATGAGTGTTTAGTGTAACACAACTTTCTAGCCTTGTGGAACCAATCATATTGCATGGACACCTAGCATAACATAGCTTTCTAGCCAGTAGATCCATGTGGCTCATGGGTGATGTGGCATAACACAACTTGCTAGTCCTCATGAGAGCATCATATTGTATAACATTTATTTTATGGATGTTTGGTATTTGAGATAATTTAAGCTTTAGGTCTCTTTACCTTACCAACTCAAATCCCTTTAGTACTAACCTTGTGCTTTTTTGTGTGTATTTTTGAGTTTCTTCTTCTTGTTTGCATTGTGTTTGCATTGTATTTGTGTTCATTTTGTATATCATATATATATGTTATGTCACATGTTTTCATCATGTATGCTTTGTGTTTTCAACATGTATGTTTTTGTATGTTGTCTTCTTGCATATCATACATGTGCATGTTCCTTTGTGCTCATGTTTTTTTTCCATGGGATCTTGGATCTTGGGGGCTTGTGCACTCCCCCTTGATCCATAGTCATCCTATATCTTCAACATTTATACATTCAAACCCCTGTTGACATATATTTATCTACTTTAGTGTGAGTATGAACGTAAGTTCATACTCCCACTAAAGTGGGGGCTAAATGTAGCATCATAAATTGTCACCCTTGACAATTTCAAACTATTTTTTGCTCCCCTTCAATTATTGGACCTAATTGAACACTTAATTTCCTAAATTATACATTATACAACTTATTTGAATACATTTTCTGATAATTTCCAAGCATAAAACAAATGCTCTTATTTAATACTTTTCCCCCAACTCCTTAAACTCCATAAACTAGGGTTGGGACACTAGCACCTAGGGCACTTATTTACCCTTATTTTGGATCCAAATTCAAATATGTTTATGTCGACATTTTATTATTTGAAATTCAAATGTCTAAATTTGGTTGTCGGGATTTATTTTTTGATAAATTAGAATAAAAGGATATAATACCTAGTTATTGCATCATTTGAACATTAACAAGCATTATCTAGCATCAATTGAGAATCAGCAAGCATTATTATCGGAGCCTTATCTAGCAAGTAAAAAACAATCATTAGAGGATTTATTACAACAATTCAAGATCTAACATCATGTCAAAATGCATGTGAGTGTGTTCATGTTTATATTTTCAAATTGTTTGTGAAGGCTAATATTTGTAGGACTCCAAGAAATTCAAGCCATTCAATCAACCAAGCAAGAAAGATTCAAACCTTGAGGTGATTTCCATGACTCCAATCCTTCAAGGAATCCATTGAAGGGTGGTGAGTTGTAGCATTTTATGGATTCATCATTCCTTCCTATGATTTATCTATTTTATCATTGACATTTCCATTGTGGAAGTGGAAAAACTAACACAAGGTTTGACTAAGGCAAGCCCATTAATGACACAACCTTTCTTCTCTCTTTGAATGTGCAAGTTTTAGATCTAAAGAAGATTGAAGGAAGATTGAAGATTAATTATTTGTTGTTGCAATTAAAACCCTACAACTTGAAAAATTATGGAAAATCGATTACAAAATTATTCGATGGTAATATGACAAGTTTATAGTTAGGAAATAGAAGCTCTGATCCAACATTAGAAGACTGTAAAAATAGATTAGGATTTTCCCTACTAAGAAAGTGATTCCTGGGATGCCTATGTCCTCATTTTTTAGCTCCAAATTTGAATCACATGTGCATAGTGTCCTTTCCTTTCTACTTCTGCTATCTTATTTTGTCTATGATTTATCAAATCTTATGTATTTATATCAGAATAGTAATTTGCATCATTAGGCTAGGTGAATCACTACATTTCATCCTTAGGAAATTTTTTAGATTTGGTTAAGGGCTAGTTGACTCACCTATAAAGTTGTAAGTCAATCACATATCTTGTCCAAATCCATCAAACCCCACTCCACCTTTGCATTTCCAAACCATTCCATCTCCCATCCTAATGAACATTTGAGAAAGGTGTCAAACCCTAAGGTGAAAACTCAAAGGTTTCCATTTCCCCACATTTCAATATGCACTTATTTTTATAGGTAAAAGAGAAACCAAAACCCATATCTTACTCATTCACCTTATTACACCAATAGTCAAGTTAAACACATAACCACTAGTGGATCTCCTACTATTAATGTATCTAGCCTAGTGTGTATCTACAAAACCTTATAAATTTAGTACCTTAAACAAATCAAATCCTTCATGATACAAAATAAAATCCTCCAAAGTGTTATTAAAATAAATTAAAGACCTTTTTAATAGTATTCAAGTATTTTCTAATGATATTGGGCATAAACCTACTCAAGAATCTCACTTCTTGGTAAGATCTAGTATTTTATAAATCATCACATGTATTAGCCTTTTGAAAAACTAGCATATAGAACATGGTATATGTCATCTAAATAATCTTTTACCTTAGGACAGTATTTAAATAAGAGCTTAATTTCCATAGTAATAGAAATAAATTGGTCTACTATCCAACATTTTCAGCCATTATAGTATCTCAATATAGTTTTTTATAAATCAACCAAATCCTTCTACTAGATCTTTCTCTCCTTATATTTATTCTAAAAATAATCTTAGGGACATGTGCACCAAGATGAGGAACCAAAAAGTGGCCACTCCACATTTTTGTCCCGAAAAAGAGAAAAATGTGAGATTGTTATAATGAAATGTTCTCATGTTATGGGTTGCTAGTGATTGAGCCAAGGCTCAATCATTACCAAGCTATAACTCTCTTTCTTTTTTAATTTATCTTTCTCTTTCACCTTCTCTTTCAGTGAAACTATATATATGAAATAAAAATTTAAGTTATATATGGACATTTATGTTCTTATATTTTAAGTCATATATCATGTATATATTTTTAGGATGTTTGAGAGTGGTTTTAGATCTCTAGGAGTTATAATACAAATTCTAATTTTTAAATGATCTTATAATTTTTTAGACAATCAAATTTCAATAATTAGGAGGTCAAATTTTATTAATCAAGTTAGATTATCTTTCTCTCTCTATCTCACTCATTTTTTATCTCTTACACTCTAGAGCTCTCCCTCTCTCATGATCTCCATCCCTTTATCTGACTCTCTCTATTAAGCTCAAGAACTACCTCTCTACCTATCCTTCCTTCTCTCTCTCTCTATTTGATTATCTCTATCTCACTTCTCTTGAGCTCCCTCCCTCCTTCC